>JAZAYU010001134.1:0-81988 GCA_038501625.1 Corbicula japonica | reverse complement strand
TTGAACACGAAATTTTCTAGATTGAGAAAAATTTTTTGTTTGAGAAAATTCATTTATTTTACTTTTTAGTTGCTATTGAGATTTATAATGTTTATTTAGTCTTCACTCCTTTTTCTAGCAATACACATCTGGATATTTTTAAATCTGTAAATGCATGTTATTCACAGGTTATAGTTTTAATAGTTATCACTAAGAACAGTTATTTGTGACACTTGTTTTTTCTCATTGAGTCATTAATAATATGTCTTATTATTTCATATTGCCATGCTAGCTCAAGTCCCTTTACATTCGTCAGCCATTGTGCAATTTAAACTCAAATAATTATAATAATAACTTTTAGTTTAATGGGATACATTGCTGTGAAAAGTATGCAGTCGTTATTGTTGTATGATAAACATTATATTCTTTTCATAGTCACATCTACTGTCCATGCAAATCATACAATGTAGTCATAACTGCTGTCTATGCAATGCATACAATGCAGTAACAACTGCTGTCTATGCAATGCATACAATGCAGTCATAACTGCTGTCTATGCAATGCATAAAATGCAGTCATAACTGCTGTCTATGCAATGCATACAATGCAGTAACAGCTGTCTATGCAATGCCTCTTATGCAGTCATAACTGCTGTCTATGCAATGCATACAATGCAGTCATAACTGCTGTCTATGCAATGCATACAATGCAGTAACAACTGCTGTCTATGCAATGCATACAATGCAGTCATAACTGCTGTCTATGCAATGCATACAATGCAGTCCCATCTGCTGCCTATGCAATGCATACAATGCAGTCACAACTGCTGTTTATGCAATGCATACAATGCAGTCATAACTGCTGTCTATGCAATGCATAAAATGCAGTCCCATCTGCTGCCTATGCCATGCATAAATTGCTGTAATAATGTAGTCACAGCTTCTGATTCCACTTTGCAGTCACAACTGTAAGTAATTAAATGCATGTTATACAGTATAAACCACAGGCTTTGTAATGCATATTATGCAATTGCAGCAGTATATTGCAGTTTATCCTACCACTACCAATTATTTCGAAAATCGGCCAGACAAGTGAACTTAACGTTTATACGTCACCCAGTTAATGAAACAACAGAATTGAAATGCTTTATTTAATGGCAGACTATGAAATACATAAAAGAATGTCATAACCATGGAACACACAAGACCTAATTCAGTCATAACACATGTAATCGATCTATTTAATTTTCAAACATCTGTGTAGCTTTCATTTTCATTTTCAATGATGGGGACGTAAGTGACTGTTAAGTCATAGTTTGTTTCAAATGGGCTCTAAAACAGTATTTTGTATGAGTGTCATTGAAAATATACCATGCACATGCGAGTTTTTCTTCAGCTTAAAGGAACATCATACAGGATGAAGTAACAGAACAGAACAGAATATTTCTTTATTCAACTCAAACCATATAATGGTGCAGGAGCATACAATGCGTAGCGTATAATGTTTTTAACAATATTCACGTGACATTGCGCTCAGTAATAACACTGTTTCAGAAATCTTCACTTCCTGGTCTACTTTCCTCTTGGCTTTTTACCTTTTACCTGTAAACATATGTGAATGGATTATGAAATAATTTGACACATTTATGAATGTTTACAATTAGGTTCTCTTTTAAAAAAACTCATTGAATTGTTTAAGGTTGCCACTGCCTCTAAGAATTGTTTTCCAAAAAAATTTAATAAATGTTTATCAGGAATCGCCACACTAAAAAACAGCCTCCCCACGCAGCGAAAAAGAAGAGAGGAAGAGAGAATAAGTATGTCAATTCTAATAGGATGCCACAAACAATTAACGAAGAAGAGAACATTTGGGGATACCGCCTTGGAACAGTCAGTGGCAAAACAAATTGCCACTGGGGGTTTAAACCAGGTTCTAGGGTGCACCAACCTCACACTTGCCCCAAACGGTTCTCGTATCACAAAACAAGTACAAGATGTCTTGGTGAAATAAGTCCAACCCACCCATCGGCTCAACAATGTTGCATGCAAAAGCACACAAACATTTAAAAGACAAGAAGGTAATAGCATTGCAAAGTTAAAGGGTCGGTACTCAATGATCTTACCGAGAACAGAGCTCCTGGAGTAAACTCAACAGGAACACGATGTCAGGGATAAAAGTAACGAATCGAGCTTCTTGGGTGAAACATTATCATTTATTTTATGCTTTTCAGTGAAATATAGAATTTTCCCGGTGAAATAAAAGTGGTATTTCACTGTTTTCAAACAGTGGAATATCATTTTTATTTTCACTGTTTGTTTGACGTTGGTACCCAAACGCACATAACATTCCGAATGAGAACGTTTAGAAATCGGACTCAAGTTTAGTCATATGACGTCATGACGTCACGTCGAAAACAAACGTTTTTGGCGCCATTTCATGCAATGTTTCTGTCTATTTCACACAAATTATGCACTAAAAGCATAAAATAAAAAGAAAATTTGTTTTTACCAGTGTAAGATAGAAATATATTTCACTCGTGAACTCCGAAATTATGTATTTTCACTCGTGGCTTCGCCACTCCTGAAAATACCAATTCCGGAGCTCACTCGGTGAAATATATTTCTATCTTACACTGGTAAAAACAAATATCCTCTATATAATACTTAATTTGTCACTGGTATGCGAGAGTTGCGTGTATGGAAGGTCAAGATCAATTTTGATTATGATAAATACAAATGAAAATCTGAAATCACTTTTGATAATAGCATAAATTACAAAATGTGTAAGAATTAACATGCAGCAATAATTGACACTGCAAACTTACCCTAAAATCTGGCATATCATCATCAGAATCTTCATTTAATTTCTCAGTTGATTTCCTTTTATGACAATAGTGTGGTTTTGTCATCAAGCGGCGAAAGTTTTCGTCTGTTGCCGGTTGCAAGACATCTGTGGAATGTAAATTGTATCCATTTTAAATCTGACAATGTTCTGAGCAAACTTCCGTCACCAAATCTGTCATGGCTTGAAGGAATATGATAAATGTCATAAACAATATTACTTTGAAATTATAATAATAATTTTGTTTTGAGCCAGTGACACTGTGGTATTTTGTTTTTAATTTTTCGAACCTCAATTCTCATATTGTTGCGTAAATGAAATGTATTTATTACAGGTCAATCTGCTCAATATTTATTGTTTGAACATTTAATGATAAAAATTTATAGTTCGTTAATAATCTTTAAAGTGTAGAAGTAGGTGTTACTTACAAACACAGAGTTAAAGGAAATTATTTAAAAATTGATTCAAGTTTTAGGTTTTTGGCTCATATATTTCTTAAAATTATTAACCCCTCACTTCATATATACATCTGTTTCCACACAATTGACGAGATAATTTCCAAATCATCAGGATATCAGTGTCATCTTATCAGGATTTAACTTTTTTGTTGTTCTTTTTGTCAGAAATTACCTAGAAAATCTATATGCAAATAGTCTACATGTAGATTCTGATCAGAGTGCGCAGACGTGCCTGCTTATCTGGATTTAAACTATTTTTCCAATGTGATTAAAGATGTACTTTTGAAGATAATGGTTAAATGGAACTTTCACGGACAAACACTTGTTTCTCAGACCAATAGTTGACACAGGAGTCAGGTTTGCATAGTGTTTTTAGATAACAAATTGCATAATTCGCTTTTTAAAATATTCTTTCAGTAAATGGTCATGATTCATTTTTATTACAAAACTACAGCTTTACAGAAATGATGCAACCCATTTTTTCATAAACTAATGTTAACCATCAAATGTCAATTCAGTGCTTAAACTAGATTGTATCCTTGGACACTGATGCCCCCACTACTGCAACATAATTTTTAATATCAAAGGGCCATAACTCTGTTAGAAAGGATCGCAAGAATAAATCCTTTCTTTACAATCATCTACAGATCCTGCTTGATTATCTCTGCAATTTTGAATGTAATCCACCTTACAGTTTAGGAGGAGTTGTTGCCATAAGATTTTGGGACGGACGTATGAACGGACGGACGTACGGACGGACGAGTGCAACTCTATATGACTCCCACTGTGTGGGGGCAAAAAATCAAACTTGTTTATAAGGTGAAAACTAACAACGTATTTTATCGTGGTGACTATAACGGCCCGTGTTTTACATGGATTAACTTAAAATTAAATATTTAGAATAATAAATTGGACCAGGTTTTCTTCTTGATGTTGGAATACGAGGGTTGTCGCAGAAGTTAAAGGACTAACACTGTAGATTAAAGATTTCTTATAGTAGACAAAAAATAATAACACTGTTAAATAGAATAAAATCTTCCTTATCAATATGTAAAATTTCGAAAACATACATAGAACAGGAATTAAAAAATAAACAAACAATCAACACACATAACGGTGATCTGGCGCACAAACGAGCGTCATTTAACGTCACACAAGACGTCATCATCTAAACCTTCTCAATATAGTCACCTTCCGTAGCAACACACTTCCTGTGGCGTGAGATCCATTTCTGGAATATGTCATCATAAAACTCTGGATCGAATGTAGACACAATCTTCAACGTTTCTGCCATGAGCTCCTCGCCGCTGTCAAAGTGGCTGCCTCGTAATTGCGACTTCACCTCCGGGAACACACGGAAGTCCATGGGCGCCAAGTCAGGACTGTAGGGTGGGTGGCTCAGACGCTGGAATCCAAGGACGTCGATCTCCAACTGGGTGGAACTCGCTGTGTGCGGAGGGGCATTGTCCTGGTGGAGAATCATGTCCGACAGCTCAAGGCCCGGTCGCTTCTTCCGGAGCGCGTGGACAAGATCACGGCGAAGGAGCTAAAATTAAAAAAAATATTTGATTCTATTTTAAGATTTTAGTGTTTTTTTAAAGAAAACAATTTATTGTATTTTTAAAGAAAACAATTTATTGGTTTTTTTTAACATTTACTTTTGTTAAAAATATTACCTTCGAATAGTAAGCTGCATTGATGGTCTGTCCCTCTGGTACACGATGAATCAGGATCATTCCATGTCGGTCCATAAAGAACACAAACATGTGCTTTCCTCCGGACCTCGATACTTTGGCTTTCTTGGGTGGCGGTGTTGCGGGCGTCTTCCACACGGACGAGTCAGCCTTGGTTTCTGGGTCATAATGCCAGAGCCAGGTTTCGTCCTGCGTGATGATCCGGTCCAGGAAACGATCACCTTCTTCATCAAAACGCGTGAGAAATTCCATGGACGACGTCACGCGCTGTGCCTTTTGGACGTCCGTCAGCAGCCGCGGGACCCATCTTGCGCACACCTTTCGCATGTTGAGATCATGAAGAACTCGTAGCACAGTGTCCTTAGAGGAGTCCATGTCTGCCGCTAATGTCCGTACTGTGAACCTGCGGTCCATAGCGATCCGGTCCTTCACCTTCTGTACAAGTGATATTCGCTTGGTCGCCGGTCTTCCACTGCGCGCCTCATCCTCTACAGACTCCCGACCTTCCCGGAACTCCTTATGCTATCGGAACACTAATGACCTGCAGCACTTGTATTTACCGGCATTTTGCACTTCTTTAAATGTTTGAGTTGGCGTTTTCCCGAGTGCCTGGCAAAACTGTATAACCGCACGCAGTTTCACATCACCGGTGGACGTCATGACGTTTTCGCTTGGAGAACAGTGTCTTGATGAAAAACGTTGTAACTGAGTTACTGCAGATGTTACGCCGACCAAACTTACAGGAAATGACGTTATAACGTCACGTGTAAAGCAGACGATATTTCGCGCCATTGTCACTTTATTTGCCTGATCAACGGTATGGTTAAAAAGAGTATGTTCTGTTTAACGCAAACGTTAATATGGCGTGCGCCGCTCGTCGCTTAGGTTGCTATGGAAACACTTGAGTACCGAGTAGTCGTTATGCATATTCCAATTTTTACATTATGTTTGTGTTGCATATGCGCCGGCGTTTATTATTGTAAAAGTATTCTATAAAATGGCAAAAAATAAACTTGTTATGAAGAAAGTCCTTTAACTTCTGCGACAACCCTCGTATATTGAAATGTTGAGGAGAGCCGAAGGACTGTCACATTTACCAATGTGAATTTTGCTCTGGTTAACAGGAAGTAACTATTCAAGTATGATGCCTCGGAATATATACTACCAGATTATTTTACAGCAGATGTCTTAAACGTGTAAATCTTACAAAAATCTCATCTGGTATTCGAAAGAAAACACAACTACATGTGTACCGGTTGAATTATTTCACAAAATAGAGAATATTATCTAAACTTATTATATTAAACAACATGAGTATCGAAACAGATCTGAATATGTAATTTATTTTTTCATCTTTTGAAATGGATCATTTTGTATACCCAAAGTCTCTATTTTTCCTTTATGTTTATTGTTTTGAGAAGTTTTCCGAGTGCGGCTATTCCTGATGCGCATGTTCACTTTTTGCATTATGTCTTGTTCATACCTGTTTTCGCCGATGTAATGAAATGTTGCCACCATTGTTGTTCGTCTTCTGTTAAAAATGATGTTATTTTTGTAAGGTCATTTTCTAGTTTCTCAATTCCTATTTTTTCCAAATTACTTGGTATGTACATTGCTTCTCTGTAGTTTGGTTTTCCATTGAGGAGAGCAGCGTGTCCTTCAATTTCATTCCAGACCTGGAGATAAAATTAAACCGGAATAATTATGTTTTAACGATATTAATAGAATTTTTTTTTTATTTTCCTATTAAATAGTGAAATATTTGTTTCAGTATAAACCATATATTAGTAAAATATTATTAATAAAATGAAATAGATGAATTAAACATTTTAAAAGCAAACTAACACTGCCAAAAACATTTAAATAAGCCTTTAAATGGCTTTTAATGAAAATGAATATTATTATATTATTTTCTGTTCATTAAAGTTTTGCTGGATTAAAATTCAAGAAGGTGGTATATATCTCCTTATTTTTCATTTAATCGTAAATTTCTAACGTTATAATTATTGTTTTTTTGGAGACATTACAAGTATAAGTAATTTTAATTATGCATTAAAAACATTAATCTAATGGAAATCTTTTTGTTATGAAAATATAAAAATAATTAATTTAGATATTGAGGAAAAAATGTGATAACCATGTTTTTTTAGATTCCTATCAGAATTTCTTTATGGAAAACATTGCAAATTACGGCTAGCCTAGCCGTTCAACAGCAACTCGTAAAACGTGCATGTTTGTCACCCCAACATTCAACAAAATAAGAGAAGTTGGGGCATTTCAGATTTATTTCAAACCGGATGTTACCAAGCTAAATGGAAACAGTCTGATGAAAGACTGATATCGTACCGAATACATGTAGTTAGATTATTGTAATTATTCGTATTTAAGTCAGCCTAGAAAATTGCAATTACAGAGTTCACTTGTTTAAACAAATTATTTGTAATTTTCAGTTAGCAAATTCCCCATTATTTTAAAAGAAATATAAACAAAGAATAACATGTGTTCACAGTATGTGCAATTAATTACCATATCCGTAGGCCAGTGCTTCCATTTAATCTGGACCATTCCGTTTACGTTGATGATCTTGAATGAGTGTGGTCTCGAATGTCCCTCTAAATTTGTAAGTAGGGGCAGTAATAAATTGGAATAGTTGAACATCTCTTGTGTGAGTTCAGGGTTGGCTGGCATTGACTGAGATTGTACCCAAGTATCCATAAGGCCTGACAGTGTCATAGCCTTTCCATGGTTTAATTTTTTGCTGAAACTAAAAGAAATTTGAAATGCCAACCAATGTGTTATTATATCAACTTTAGGGTACTTCTCCCTCATTTCTAACTGGCCATCTACTTGAAAGCTAGTTTCGTGAAATTCCCAATACAAGATGGTGTTGTACTGGAATCCCTTGTTTGATGTTATATAAGTTATTCATAGTTTTCTTAAATTGACCCAAAAACCGTCAACTTAACCACATTCTCAAAGTTTGAATGAGAGAAAATATGCTAATATATTAAAGGGTACGTATGGTTTTACACCTTTAAGATGTTTTCTACTAAAAGAAATTCAATTATATGGAAAAATGAACTGCTTTATTGCCTTTACTAGTTAGAAAGAACTTGCATTTTAGTCAATTTATTAGTTATTAAATATCAATTTGAAGACTATTTTTGACAATAATTTAAGTGTTGTCAATCTCCATTTAATGAAATATTATGAACTATAAGTAATTAATGAAAAATATTGTTTGAGTGTTATGTAATTAGGAAATTAGGGACTACTTTGACTGAACGTCAAATACTGGTGACCCTTGACGTTACATGTAAAATTACGTTAAATTCTGTCTTTGACGCTATCATTCGCAGCGCAGAAAATGAAATTTATCATGTACACGGACATTGTGAATATTTCTTATGTAAGATACGGGTTTGAAACAAATATTGATGTGACATTTGATATCAATGACCGATCTATGTTTTCAGCATTGTTGGAAAATACGGTTTTGCATAAGTTTAACGTCTACAATTGTTTTGCGTTTTAGTTTACCGCGTCTTTAGTATTCACGTTTGTGTCTCTTTCATATCATGTGTGTTTTTATTCGGGTACATTCTTTCTTCAATCTTGTTTCCGTAGAGATTTCAATTTATTTTCACGGCAATTTTCTTTTTTTCTTTTTATTATACCATATTTTAAATTTAAATTTATGTGACGTACTAGCCCGTTAATCTTTGGGAAAGGAAATCGGATAAAACAAAAAAAATCCATAAAAATGAAAGTTTCTTGTCTTAATATTTTACCTTGTCAAGAAATTCTAAGAGACTGCAAACTATTCCAGTATGTTGATATATTTCAAAAGCATTTAATAACTGATTAGTTTATACTAACGTCAACTTTTATGTTTACTTTAACGTCAAGGGACATTTGGTGTGGACAAATTATTTTGCTTAATAGAAAACAACTAAGCATGAAAGTACAAGCATTTATATATCAAAATAATCGCAAGAAAAAGTGTATTTTTATTGGCAAATTACTTCTAAAATACAATGCATGATTTTTCAATAAAGGAACAACGTTTAGTCATCTGTATACAAATATAATGCAGTTTTCGTATTTGGGGACATTTGAAAGGACAAACAATTTTACGGATTACGGAAATATTGTAAATGACTTTCTAAAAAATCAGTGGATTTAACAAACAAGATGAAAAGTGTATTTTCATGGCAAAAATGTAAGCTTGAATGACAAAAAGTTTTATGTCCCCTATGTTATCAAAAACTGTACTAAAATATTTTATCGCGCATGGGACAAATTCCCTTCATTCAAATTTTTGTTCATTCGCTAGTAAATAATGCTTTGATTCCCAAACAACTTTGGAAGAAATATGCGTAAATGATGTCAAGTCAACGTTGCAGTCGACATGTGTAAAATCCCCTGTCTTTTAACGGCCCACTGACGCATCATTAGAGAACTATGGCTGCAAATGTAACATGGGACATTTGAATTTAGTCATGTCAATATGAATTTCGACGACTCGTTTTCCTTACAAAATATCATTTTAAAAAAGAATTTTTGCACTATTAAAAGCCGCAATCCTAGACGTTTATTTTGATATACAATAATAATATTTTCAAATCTTTTGATTTCTGTGGCATCAGAATTGAACTGCCTAATCCGTATGTTTTAGGAGGAATCATGAGCATTTGACGTTCTGTCTTTAAATTTGATATAAGAAATGTTACAAGTTATGCTATATCCCCCAATGCTTTTACTGACATTGTTATAATGACTGTGTTTCTTTTGTGGCATTCTAGTGTTATTTTTTATATTTAATGATTTTTATACTAATTGTTTTAGCTAGAAGAAAAACTTCTAGACACGAGTAATGCTTATTTATGCAGTATTTACCTCGAAAATGTTCTGTCAATATCTTCGTGAGTGTGTCCAACCATGAGAAAACCTACTTTTATCTTCCGGATAATGCCTAGCTCTACCAACCAGTAGAGAAATCCCAACACATATCTGAAACAGTAATTATCATTTTTGTTAATTACCATTGGTAACATTTGAAACAAGTGCAAGTCAACATAATCTGAGCAATTTCCCTGTTATCTATTATCGGGGGCTTACCTTTAAATCGGAAAATATACTGATATAGGAATCATTTTGGTTAGAACAGGAATTAAAACTAGAATTATCACTGAAAGTGATTAAACACCCCCAACTGTGTGCTTGATAATTGAACTGGGAATGCTTCGAATTAATGGCATAATGTGCTTCACTTTCAATCCACAGTGTCGTCTTCACAGTAGCCACATATAAAGCAAGTTTCAACACAATATCTCATTCCTTCTAAATTAACTGAGCAGAAACGGTTTGAAAATGTTAGTTACATTGACCTAAAAATACTTAACTTTTATCTAACAACTGTGTGCTAGAAATTGTTTATGTAATTTATGTAAAGCTTTTCATGAGGAATCATCCAGAAACCATTGTTTCTATTTTTAGTAACAGAGAACAGTGACCTAGACCCCATCAGGCCAAATTTTTAATACCAAGTTTCGTCTTCACATACACTACCTATATAGCAATTTTCATCACAATATTCCATTCTGAACCAAAGTTATTGAGCATATCGTCGGCCTAATATCATAACCTCGTACTGTCACTTTTACAAATTTTACAGGAACGACATGTTTTTGTCTCATACCATCAAATGCTGTTTTAATTGCGCTTTATTTGAAAGGAAGTAAATTTGTATCTTACTTAAACAGTAAACAAACTAGTTTTTAAGTTTGCAAGTAGTTTAATAAAGTTGTGGAAAATACGATCTTTTGATAGCTTTTATTCAATTTTTTAATGCTAGTACGACATTTTGCTTCTTATTTATGTTAGCAATACAATTTTATTGCATTGTGTCGTATACATGTCTAATTGTTTTCTGTGAAACTGGTACTTTAAACAGACATTTTAACCTGTATTTTACATTTACGAGGTTTTGAACCTATGAAATATCCACTAATTTGAATATCATATTTTAACAATTGACTATCTTGATCCTTTCCCATTGGCTTAGAGGTGCGAGATTTTGATAGATTTTCTTTCTACCCGCGGTTCAAAAATTGATTTTCTGAAAATTTGGTAGATACGAGGTTTTGATATTAGGCCGACGATATACGAGGTTTTTTTTTCGTACAATTGTTTTCTCTATTTTTAGTAACTGTGACCTTGACCCCACAGGCCTTACTTTGAATCCCAAAAGTCATCTTCACAAAAAACACAAATACACCAAATTTCATTTAAGAATCTCATTCCAAGCTGAAGTTACTGAGTGGAAACGAAGTTTTGAAGTTTAAATAACAGTGACCTTGACCTTGAACCCACAGGCCCCAAAGTAAAACCTATCCTGTATCTTCTGATGTTACATCTGTGTCCCAAAAAATAAATCGAACTTGACCTTTATCTTATGACGATATACCAGTGTACCAAAAATTATTTAATTCTGTCAAGCCTTTCATGAGTTATCATATGGAAACGAAGAATCAGACGGACAAACCGACAGACTGACCGACCCACAAGCTCACTCCTATATACCCCCTCGAACTTCGTTTGTGTGGGGTATAATTAGAACATCATTACCATTATGCTATACTGTTTTCACTGAAATTAGTCAATAAACTTGTAATTAATAGATGTATTTATGTCATTTTTTATTCATTCATTTTCCACTTCTGACAGTTAATTATTAAACATTGGTGGGTGGAGCATTGATAGTTCTACATCCCTAGCAATAACAGATATACACATAGGGATCCTATAGTCAGGCGTCAGAGGAGGTGACTTTGTTTGGTAGTCCCGCAACTTTAAAATGAAAGTTAATGTTGACTAGCATTTTTTTTATATGTTTTGAAACTGAAGAATATGACCTTAGAACAATTTTTTAATAGAAACTGTCAAATCATATGAAATGCATACTTGTTTTTATTTTCTCTTACTGTGTTGTCCAACTGTAAATAAAGAACATCAGGCATCACTTCCAAGCAGCACAGAGTTTTGATTAGCACATGGATGGTTAGGTTGCTGTCATGCTGTAAATGACAAAACTTATATTTTACACAAAATAACAAGTAGGGATTAATTGACCTTGAGTATTTATGAACACTAAACACCTAGAGTTATGTTTAAATTTAACATGAACATTTCCGTTAATCAAGGCAATAATTGTATTTCTATTGTATTTTTACATAAATTGAACATTAATCATAATCCATCAACTTTGTTACTTTAAAATTAATCTGCCTGATAGTTATTATTGAGGATTTGATGTCACCCGATTTAATTACTAAAATTAAAAAAATTCTTACTCTGGTAAAAAGGTTAGCAGTAAAAATGCTTTTCTTTATGATTATACAATCAGCTACACATCCTGCTTGATAATCTGTGCAAGTTTGAAAGAAATCCGTCTGATAATTTATGAGGTTTTGATGCCATAAGATTTGGGGAAGTACGTATGGATGGAGGTACTGCGTATGGACGAGAACAACTCTATATACCTCCCAATTCAAATGGGCATAAAAAGGTGGCCATCATGCTGTGAAAAATTGTGATAATATTTCTTATGTGATGCATGCCACGAATTGCCATGGAAGTTCAACACAGATGACCATATATCAAACGATATACTAATAAGGCCATTACTATCCAAAATAATCTTTTATCCAATACATGCTGACAACACAAACAACTCATTTTGCTGATTAAACTTCTTATTACCGTTAAAAAAAAATTGGTTATCGAGAAATAGATTTAATACAGTGGTTGCTGATCAGCAGCCTGTATCAGAGTGACAGACTGACAGATTGATGGATAGACATTGAACATGTGTACCTGGCATGGAAGTTTTTTTTTTTGAACTTAGTTTACCTTGTACTGATTGTAATCAAAGAAACCATACACTCCGTGTCCATGAACAATGGCTGCTGTTAGATGAACTCTTAACTTCCACATTTGATTTATACACTTTGGTCCCAAAGACATGTATGGTACCGAAGTCTTATTTTGGTCCATACCGTCTATTATAATGGAGGCATACTTTTCTGGATTTCGCTTTGACTTAGATATGTGTTTGTAGTATTTCAATCGCTGTTCCCTGAATAATAGAACTCATGTTTACAACTTTTAACATTATTGCCCATTGCATGTTACATGAGGACATTGTGAATGTTCATTTTATTTTAAAATTTACAATTAATTTAATACAAAATCAATTAATATGGTAATTTCAATTCAACTTCAATATTTATCTTTATATCTATTAAGCATATTATTTGTGAGACTAGTGTAGACAGATTATTCTGCATTTCTTCATAGTCTAATCACAGTCAGCTATTCAACTCAAAAAGTAACATATTTTCATATTGAAACCCTACAACAGTTGTAACAAGATTGTATGTAGATTATACTTCATGCTGTCTTAGAAAAATCATTAATGTTACCTTTGCTTCAGTAAGTGCTTATTACGTTTCTCTCTTAGTGCCCGTCTTTCCGCCTTGTTCATTGTTTTGGACATCTCATTTTTGTATTGCACGCACTTATCACACTTACTGAATTTACTGATCTGTAACATAATCGCAACATTCATTTGTATTTTTAGCAGTTGAAATTATATTTTGTTGGTGAAATTGAAGTACATGTATTTTTCAATGTATTTTTTTTTTACAGTTTGTTTCTCTAAATCAGTAATAACATGTCATTGATTGATTCAGCCCAGTAATTTGTTTTACTAAGTATAATTTCAACCACTATGTTGGTTAGTGTTTATTGATGATCATTTATAAATTTAATTTGTCGTACATGACAGACTAAATGATAATTAAGAAAAGACATTAACTAAGTTAACATAAATAACATTATTCCAAATATTTTGCATAAATGTCAAATTCCTATAAAACATGGTAGGTATTTTTTTTTACCAAATCTGATCTTCAGTTTATGAAAAAAAGATAAGTTGGTTGAAAAATAAATAAAAGTAATTAAATTTTACCTTGGGTATAATAATGTATTTAAGATTTGTCCTCCAGATTTTAATGAAGTGTGAGTACGAAATGGTGTCGTGTTCACCCTCATCTTGAAGATCTGCAGTCTAAATAATGCAAATGCAAAATGCTAAAAAACCCACTCCAATTAAATTCAATTTAACTAAATGCAATCTTAAAAACAATTATTGTTTGGCATAGTAATAATGTACCAAGTAGTTTTAGAATTGTAGACCAAGTGCCTATCCTGTTCTATGCAAAATTTAAGTTAATATGGCCACTACTTAAAAAGAAATTGAAGTACAGTTTTGGGTATTGTTGGTAATGATTTGTTTCTTGAAGGTGTTTGTAGGAAAATAAAAATAGGAAATTACTTGAAAATTATTTGAAGGAGAGTAATGAGTATTGATGGCAGTGATGTTAGTTTTGATGGTGCATTTATCTGACATCTCAAGTACTTTCATAGTTATTGACTGGGGTGAGTATGTCAGCTCCCCAATTTTAAGCATAACTAAGCTAATGATATCATAATTAGAACATTAATAATATCTGGGTTTGCACTAGCTGCTAAATCACAAGGGTCATTATCAACATATTTTAGGTGATTGAGCCATTAAATAACAAAAACATCCCTTATTAAAGGAAAATGGGATCTGGTGTTTAAAAGGGTTTTTTTGTTAATTCAAAGGAATACCTACTGGGTGTGATGAAACCCTTGAACATTACTGATATTGTTATATAACACAATTACCATCATTTCATAAACAGTTTTCCGTGTGACGCACATCGGTAGCTGGATTTTCACTGTGTCTGGCAACTTATCTCCAAAGTCACTGGCAAAACGCATCATCCAATTAATTGCTTGAAAGGTTTTAGTTGCAAGAGCTCCTGTCCTGTATTTTGGTTCAGGGAATTTCAAAACACCATCTATAGGAGGAAGTAATTATCTTTATTTTGACTAGTTATCACAGAATTGTGATTTATTTGAAGTAAACATTTCATTTCTTACTGATGGTTTTGTCTAGTATCTATTGTTCATCAAAATTTTGCTTTGTCATCTGCATAGTATAGATGCTTCACATTATAAAGTGAAGCTTACAGACTGGGATAAATGCTACATTGCTGTTTCACAGTAGTTTTTGTTGTTAACTAAACATAATTGTGCAACAAAACAAATGACTTAACATGAATCTATAGATGTAGATCATTTGTGTTCAGTCTGTAGTATGACACTCCTGTTACATAGGATATCGGTTCATGACTAATAAATGATACATTACAAGCCTTACCTTTCATTGCCTTTTTTATTTTGTAGAAGCTTGACTGTGGTATACCAAGGATTAATTGCCAAGCGCGCTGGCATATGATTTTTGTGCCAAGAACAAATAGTACATTGCATGTACCTGAAAGGTTATCACTGAAATAAATTGTACCAGTATTAGATTATAATGTTCAAATAACACCAAAGGCTTTTTCATTCATTGTTTGTGGGGTCTTATTTGAATTTGACATAATAATAACAAACATGCTCTCTTATTTTTTGCTTTGTATAGAGGCTGTGTTTTGTGAGTGTGGTGATTCTTGATTTGAATATTTCACTTTTTCATTTAACTTTTAAGATTTTCATTTAATATCCGTGTGTCGAGTGTAGTGCAAAAAAGGAAGTGGTACTTAAAAAGGAATGCTTTTGATTTGTCCATATATCTTTAATGTAAAATATAAATCTATATATTGTGTAGGATGATCATAGTACTCCATAGTTCAAGCAGGAAATCACTACTAGTCTTCTATACATATTGAAATGAATTTTAAGTAATACCTTTTGTGAAGAAGCAAATAATCAAGAATCCACTGCTTCTGGTCTTGTGGACTCATTGTAAGGAAAAAGTTTCTCAATGACATCAGTTCCAGTTGGAAGTCAGTGACACATACAGACAAACATAACATTGTGCAGCAATATATCTGTCCCAGTATATTAATAGGCTGCAGGTTCCGCTTTGACTCTATAATGGTTTCAAACAGAAGTTTAAGTAAGCATACAGCTTAGGAAATTAGGAAATCAGTTAAACTGTACGTATGTTAACGGACATTTAAAACAAAATCATGAATACAACAAAAGTTTGATGTCCAGATGGCTTGTGCATGATTTTTTTATGGTTATTATGTATAATATATTGTTATATAAAAATGGCAAATTTGGAAATTTTGCTGCATTACAACACTCTTATTTCTATTACCTTTCATGACAGGATTGATAAAATTGGTTTTTATTATATGTATTCTGTATTGACAACTCTTGAGCAATTCAACAAATGAAATGAAATACATCTACCTTGATTTTGATGTTCAACTGAGTCAACATCCCCAGTGCAATTCTCACTTTCCTCCTCTGCATTACAAAAATAAACTGTTATGCATACTGCATTTTTTATTACATTAAATATAATTAAATTGATTGACAAGATTTTCAAATAAGCATATGATATGCATACTTCCCAGTAGGCCAGCTGATAATATTATTCACACTGCCCCACACGGGCTATTGTAAATAGTGATTACTTGTCCTTTAGGCCCTCAAGAGTCCTATTTAGAATGAATATTGATATGGTTACTGGATCTCTAGCCTGCCTGTCTAAGGGCCTGTTACTAACCATTTAGCCACTCCCATGTAGATTCATACTAAAAAGCTCTACTGAAGCTAGACTACAGGTACAACTAAGTCTAAGATCTGATATTAACTATTTCGTCCTTCGAGTTCAAGATTGATTCTTATCGATCCATTGATGAAATGTAACATCGGCGAAAAAACCATTTCAACTTTGAATAATAACATCATCATTGAAATGGAATTAGCGCTGACATTCTTTTAGCCAAAAGTACGAAAGTCGTCGTATTCCATAGAAAAAACATCCAATGTAAACATCCGTTGGAAAGACAGGAGACACCGGTGCCCTGGTTCCCATGCACCAGACCACCGTTCAATAATAAGTGATCTTACTAGACTGTGGCAGTCTACTGTGGACACTTACAATTTTGTCAAGTTGGAAAAAACGCAACGTTACAGCTTAAGATGCATTTAGATTTAGGAGGCAGTCATCAGGGTCAAATAATATACTGTTACACCTTGAAGAATAATATAATGTATAAATTAAGAGATGAAGTAAAGGAAATAGCCTAAAACTGATACCTGATTCTAGTGAAAAGTTGAATTCACCCGCCGATAATTCATCATCCGAGTCTTCACGATTCATTTTGTTATGCCGTGGATGAATCCAAAGACGAACAAATAAACGCGACGTCATACGTCATATAAGTAATTGTTTGACGTCAGTACGTCGCTGTGTTCTGAAAGTCGATTGAACATACAAGAATGTGGACTCTTAAAAGGGTTGATTCACGTTGTTTTGTCACTTTGAACGGCTTGAAAATCAGAAAGCAAAACGGAGACGAGTTCGGCCATATTGTGGCTTGCTGCAACAGCAGAAATGCGGGACAAATAATGGTAAATTATTAAAATACAATATTCATTTGTTTTCAAGATCGCAAATTGTTATGAAATTGAATTATGTTATGATACCTTAGACGAAAATTATATGCTGACGAAATTGTCTCTTCTTCAGTTCAAATTTAGCAACTCCACAATTGGGAGGCACTTCATCATCAAGAGTTTTTTAAGTAATGAAGAAATTCCGGGCCTCACAGCTGACCTCAGTTCAATGGCATTTCAGCGCCAGTTGGAAGCGATTGGGATATCTAGGCAGAAGAGGGCTTTTATGGGTAAGAATATACAATTTCCTTGAAGTCATTTTGGTTCATAATTATCAATTGTATATATAGAGGAAAGACGATTTTGATGTTTTAAAGGGTTAGGGTCTGCATATATTACTTTTTTTCAATAGCGCTCTTATACCTATATGACTATAAACCAGTCTAAAGTGAAAACTAACGGGATACTATGATACATCTTCTTAGTTAATAAAAATGAAGGCCATTTTGGAAAGAAATAGGAAAAACATTCGGATAAATAAAGACGTTCAAAGTGTACAGGACTGTAATAATGTTCTGCTAGTTATTAGCATAATGCCGATAGTTTTCGTAATTGAAACAGCAATCGGTCATTATCTCTTGACTAGCAGTTGTAAACATCGAAATAATTTCACCAAGGACTGAAAAGTTTAATTAATCCTGTTGTGTTGAATGGCTGTTGCCGTGTTGGGATAAACTTTTAACCTGCAGGTCCACGGTATATACCCAGACAATGAGAATTGCAGATAATGGTAGATTGTGAATATTATGATAGAATAGTGATAATTAATAGATCTTGACAAATGCCAGGAACTGATGAAACAAAAGAAAAATATTTTAGGTCTTGCGGGTTGGATTGCTAGTTCAATAATTTTAAATTATAATTTACATCATTTGATTTGATACGATAAAAAACAGCACAACAAGAGGAGATACAAACGGTGCCAAAGAGAGCGAAATTTATACAAGAAGGGGCGGAAGAGATAAAGATGACGAACACTCTGACCATGTCTAAACCTAGTTTCACAAGTAAATCTAGAGGTAAGTACAATATTAGATTATGATTTTCAACATAACCTTAATGAAAATGATTTTAATTTTTGGTGTAGCCCGTTTGAAGAAATCAGGGTTGGCTGTTTATCGATGATCCGTGTTTGTGCGGAGTGTGGTAGATGTGTGGTAAGCCCTTAAATAATAAAAATACAGGTAAAGAAATTGTCATTTGGTTTGTATTTGATGCGACAATCTTATGACAATTATTATTTAAAGTTTAAGGGCTTGCCACACTCCTCCCTATCAAATTCATTGATAAAAAGAAAATTATCAAAATCTCAATAACGGCAAAATGCTGTTAAGTGAAACTTTGCACAAATGTAAGTTGTTAATGGATCTTAATTTTGCAAATGGTAAGACACGTTAGAACAGTAAAGAAAGATAGCGAGAACTAAAAATTCCCTCAACATCTATTTAGATAATTCACAAAAACTAAAGAACATTAAACATCATTTTAAATGCCCACATGAGTAATATGATACTGACAACAATTTATTGTGTCCTCGTGACTTACATATTTAAACTATACGAGATACTAGTAAAAGTTTGTTTGACCGCCAATTTCCTGGTCGCGTAAACAAATGACAATCGCTGATTTCTCTTTTAGTAGTTGAAAGTTCTTTACTAAGCATACAACATTTTCTTGTCAGATCATTGTGCTCATGTGGGAATTTAAAATTATGTTTTGTTTCGCTTAGTTTTTGTGAATTTATGTAAATAGAATTTCAAGGAATTTTTAGGTCTAGCTTTGTTTCTTTACTTATCTAACTTGTCTAACTGTATGCAAATTAAAGATACATTACTAGCATTCATTTGTGCAAATTTTCATTGAACAGCTTTTTGCCATTATTGAGATTTTGTTAATTTCCTTTTTATTGATCATGGATAGGATTAAGAAATTGTTTCTGATATATATGATAAATGAAGTACTTGAACACATAATACAAATAACGTTGTGTGTGTTTACATTTATTTATTGTCACTACCATAAGCCCATATGAGCGAAACATGAGGCGACACAAAAATGTTTGGAGCTACGAGACATAAAGATAATGGCTTCAAGTTGAAATATTGGGGCGGCGGCTGCCGCCCCTGCCACACATTGACTACGCCTATGTAGTTTATTAAAATGTCATATTCATAGAATGACTCTGCGTTTAACAAAATTCAAACTATAACAAGGAACAGAAATATTTTTGTCTTCATCCTAAGCAATCTTTATTTTTTAAATTGTAATAAAATTAAGTAACATATAAATAATTTGTTTAACCTTTTCCAAAGCAATACTTTTATATCTCATGTTGAAATCTCTTTTCAATTTATTGAACCAACTTTTGGATTTTTCTGTAATCATTTAATTCATTTATGAATTGTAGTTTGTCAATATTGTGCACTTTTTCAAAATTGTAACATTTATAGTTAGATGGATAGATTAGACAGACAGACAGACGGACGGGCGGGTGGACAGACAGACAGACAGACAGAGACACAGATGCACAGACAGAAAGACACACTGACAGACATACACACAGACAGATAGACACACAGACAGACACACAGACAGACACACAGACAGCTGTTGTTTGCATTTCTTCTTACATGATAGCTTGGTAGTGACATTACTATAACTTTTAATGCCTTATTGAAGGTGTGTTTAATGTCAATGTCTCCTTATTGACACTGGCTCAAGGACCATACATTGTGAGAGAAAGAAGAAAAGAATGGACCAACATCATAAAGGACAAGCTAAAGCGGGCACCATACAAATTGCAAGTAACATTGCCAGTATTAGTGGACCCGGCTTGTATCGACACAACATTTGATCCTGCCAACATTGGTACCTACGAATACATAGTATTAGGTGGTAACCATCTTGTCGAGGCAGTAAAGGAGTTGTTGCAGGAGGTCCACATTCCTGCTTTTAGGTATAAATTTTGATAATGGTGCAGTGGCAGTCAGCATGTAACACTGTCCTCGGTAAAAAAGAAAATTATCAAAATATCTCTAAAAACTTTTAACATTCTACAAGGTATTTACATCCAAACACATAAGCTGAGCAATACATCAATTGAAATGCCCAAAAGAGTTAAGAGAAACAATATGTATGGATACAAGAAATGTTGATTTTCTCACCTCATAACTGAATGATCTGTTAATATACCTTACTTTTTGTTAATTATGTAAAATAAACATACACTATAATAACATTATAATAACAGAGCACATTTATTGAAATGCACAAATCAATTTTAATTTTGTGTGTTTATTGTTTACAAGTTTATCGGTACCTTATGTAAATTTAATTTTTTTTTCAAGTTTGCCAAGTGTTCACTAACATTTTGACTGAAACAATACAACTGCTTAGGATTTTAGCTTCAAAATTGAAATACTTATTCACCACCCATAATATTATCACAACAAATAATACCTTCTACTCTGCTTCAATTACATTAAGCTTGTGCTCCCTTTCCCGATCAGCTTTCATTAAACATTTAAATGATGTGAACAAACACAGTTTTAAATATTTTACAGCAATTTCAATGTTGAAGTATACGTTGACCTAACCATCGAAGAGGCTAGAAGTGTTGCCAATCAACATAATGCCCGTTCACAAACACTAGAAATAACATTCCAGGTATGATATCTAATGATAATGTACACATTGCTAAAAGGAATCTGCAAAATATAATGGTGTGGGTGATGTGAGAGTAAAAGGCTGCTACAAGTACCACACCACCCAAAAATATCTTCAATAACAAAATGAAACTATGTGTATATAATATTACTCATTGAAAGTTGTTTTGATTAAACCTAAACATAATATTCCCATTAATGTTTATTAACAGGATAAGGTGCGGCAAGCACGAAGGATAAAAGAAGAAGGCGTCGAAAACCTTGGTAATTCGATTGCAAAAATGCTATCTGATATTACCCTCAAGGTGAGTTTTGCAACATTCATTCGTAATTTGGCAAATGAAGTTTTCAGTGGTATGCATTTTCTTATTCTTTTTTTTAGATTTTATCTCGCAACCAATCCAGTGTGACAAATTAGTCTTTGCAGTACGAAATAAAACAAGTACAGCCAAGCAAGCATTATACAGCTACCCAATGTAGTGATAATGTTGATATAAAAGGCATGTTTAAATTAGAACATAATTTCATTTTAAGACACATAAGAACTACATGCTTATGACAATCTGTTGCTAAAATATGGTGGCTGCTTACTCAGATTCAACTGTATTTACATTTTGGAAATATAACCAGTCTCAGTGTCTGTAAAAAATGACACTCAGGGGGCAATATATCCTGACATTACTTGTCAAGAAAGCAAATAACTTTAATATTACTAGTAATACAATTTTGTGTAAACTTGTTTATTACAATCTGTCACAGAAATAACAAACTAGTAATAATTACATAATGGAAGTATATGAAAATTGGATTCAAACTAAGATAAATACATCTTGATCGAATGTCAAAGACAATACCTAGTAGTTGCATTCCAGGTGGTATTTAAATTGAGTTCAATTTGCATTTTCAAGGAAGTAGCACCATGCAGCTGTACAACAATTGTGTCTGTGGCAAAATACAGCCAGCAAGATTACAGTATTGTTGAGGAGATCTTCACTCAACATGAGTACCAGCATGGCATTGGCAAAAATGTACCAGAAAAGGTAAATAACAGCAAATAAGAACTAAATAAAATTTGCTATTAAATAACTAATGCAAAAGGGAAATAAATGAAACATGTAGAAAAAAAATCATTTTGAGAGAGAGAGAGAGAGAGAGAGAGAGAGAGTAAAGTGCAGTTTGTAACAGTGACATTGACCTTGGACCTACATGTACATACATAACGAAGTTACAACCAAGACAAGAAATTCTATTTTAGTAACATTGACGTTGATCTTGTACCTATAGGCATGGATGTTGTAGATGACCCAACATCTTGAACAAATTGTCAATATATCAAGTCATTATTAAATCCAATAAGAAATAACAAATTTACAGCCCGGACAAGAAAATTCTATTTTTATTAATAGTGACCTTGACCATTGACCTACTGACCCCAAAATCAATAGGGTTCTTCAACACAATAAGGGCCATCACCCTGTGATGTTTGAATGCTGTGGTTCAAACGGTACTCCAGTTATTGAGCGGAAATGCAGTTATTGAGCAGAGACAAAATGTGACAGATGGACTGACGAGCAGATTGGCAGGGCAAAAACAATAGGTCTCCCCCAGAGGGGGAGAGATAATAGGATTCTAGTGTCAGATGTTAAACTAGTGTTATTTTTAAAATTTTATATATATAACATTGACAACACCACCGTTCATGATATTTGTCTTTGAAATGGTACAGAAACGTAATTAATGTTATCAGAAAGTTCACCACCCTATATACATGTAACTATTCAAATCACAACAACAGCAAATATATATTTGACTCTTTTTTCACTAAAATTGTTTTAATTCAGTTTTTCAGGATATTGCAATGCCCTATTTTTTCGGACCTAGACAGGACCGCCCTGCTGATAAAGGCCAAGGACGAGGGCATTCATTTGGCAGCCAAGCAGGCTCAAGAGCAAAAAAACATTAAAGTAACAAAGAACACATTCCGAGATGCCGTAAGTGCATCGACATGGGAAGAGGTTGTTTCCAATTACCCAAGCCATTCAACTGAATCTATGATGAAGCGTTTAAGTGGTAATGTTTTCTCTGATTATAAGTTTCTTTAATATAACACCTCTTTTATGTATCAGATACCTTTAACTAGTATCTTCTTCTATACTTTTTATACATTTATTTTTATTAGCTCATCTGTCACATAGTGACAGGGTTAACTTTTGTGAGGGGACTTCGTCCGTCGTTTGTCTGTTCACAATTGTTGTCCACATTATAGCGGTTGTAATTTTGGTCCAATCTTCTTCAAACTTGGTCAGAATGTTTATCTCAATGATATCTAGATCAAGTTCGAAACTGGGTCATGTGACCCTAAAAACTAGGTCACTATGTCAAATAAAAGAAAAAGCTTGTCCGAACCCTAGCGGTCTTAATTTCGGTGCAATCTTCTTTAAACTTGGTCAGAATATTTATCAAGATGATATCTAGGTCAAGTTCAAAACTGGGTCATGTTAACTTGAAATCTAGGTCACTAGATCAAATTAAATAAAAAGCTTGTCTGCACTCTAGCAGTCTTAATTTTGGTGCGACATTCTTTAAACCTGGTCAGAATGTTAACCTTAATGATATCTATATCAAGTTCTAAACTGGGTCATGTGACCCTTAAAACTAGGTCACTAGGTCAAATAAAAGAAAAAGCTTGTCTGCACCATAGGGGTCTTAATTTTAATGGGATCTTCTTCAAACTTGGTCAGAATGTTTATCTCAATGATATCTAGCTCAAGTTCGAAACTGGGTCGTGTTAGCTTGAAATCTAGGTCACTAGGTCAAATGATAGAAAAAGATTGTCCGCACTCAAGCGGTCATAATTTTGGTCTGATCTTCTTCAAACCTGGTCAGAATGTCAATCAGATTGATATCTAGGTCAATTTCGAAACTGGGTCATGTATCCTTGAAATCTAGGTCACTAGGTCAAATTATAGAAAAAAGCTAATCTGCACTCTAGCGGTCTAAATTTGGATGTGATCTTCTTTAAACTTGGTCAGAATGTGACCTTGAAATCTAGGTCACTAGATCAAATTATAGAAAAAGCTTGTCTGCAGTCAAACAGTCTTAATGTGGGTGCAATCTTCTTCAAACTTGGTCAGAATGTTTATCTCAATGATATCTATGTCATGTTCGAAACTGGGTCATGTGACCTTGAAATCTAGGTCGCTAGATCAAATTATAGAAAAAAGCTTGTCTGCACTCTAACAGTCTTCATGTTGGTGCAATCTTCTTCAAACTTGGTCAGAATGTTTATCTCAATGATATCAAGATCAAGTTCGAAACTTGGTCATGTGACCCTTAAAACTAGGTAAGAAGGTAAAATTAAAGAAAAAGCTTGTCTGCACACTTTGGGTCTTAATTTTGGTGCGATCTTCTTCAAACATGGTCAGAATGTTTATCTCAATGACATTTAGGGCAAGATTGAAACTGGGTGATTTGGCCTTGAAATCTAGGTCACTAGGTCAAAGTATAGAAAAAAGCTTGTCTGCACTCTAGCTGTCTTAATTTGGATGGGATCTTCATTCAACTTGGCCAGATTGTTTATCTCAATGACATCTACTTCAATTTCGAAACTAAGACATGTGACCTTGAAATCTAGGTCAAATTATAGAAAAAGCTTGTCACACTCTAGCAGTCTTAATTTTGGTGCGATCTTCTTTAAACTTCATCAGAATGAGATTCTCAATGATATCTAGATCAACTTCGAAACTGGGCCATTGGACGCTTAAAACTATCATAATGGTGTCCAGAGTTATGGCCCTTGAAAGAGCCAAAGTAAGCTATTTTGACCTTTTCACAATAGCAGCTTTATTTTTTGACTTGATTTTACCACACTTGCACAAAATTCTTGGAAGCATTGAGCAGTTGTTGACAAGGGAATGACCCAGGGTCCTATGGACCCTCTTGTTTATAAAACTTGATTTATCCTATTAGTAATATGATATACATGATATTAGCTTCCTTTCAACAACATGACATTCATCCGATCCAGTATCATTCGTTAAGCAATTACTTTTAGGAAATGTATATACCTGTTTTTATCCATTTAACAAATTCAAAACTAAATTAATATTGATTTCATTTACTGACTACTGTTTTAGAAGTTAACTAAACAGGGATCTAGTTTTTGCACAAATGGTTTATATGATATAAATAACATTTCTGTGTGAGCATAATTTGTATATTTCTCAAATGATATATTCTATTTTAAGATTTTGTCTGGGGTAACATTTCATATATAATAAGTGAAAATTATAACAACTGCAAAAAAGAATAACACGATATATTTGATCCAATAATTGCCATATTCCAAAAAAGTGATTTTTAAACAGACAACTACAACGACAAAATATTCAAATTTGTTGAATTACACTTTTCTTCTGTTTTATTAATAATTTTTTATCTTGTGATTAATAAAAACATTCAAATTTGCAATTGTCAACTATTGATCTATAATCAAAACAATATACATTTATATTATAGGGTATGCAGAATCTAATCCTGTCAATTTTAAAAGGTCATAACACTTACCGATAATATAAATATATACATATAAGAATTTATTAACTAAAATCAAATATGAAGCATTCATTTCCAGGAGTTACCAGTAGTGAAAATAGAAGAAATAATGTGACCCATTTAAATTAGTCCCTTATGATCAATGTTATGTTGCATAATACAACTGAATAAATCAAACATTTATCCATCTATATTTGCAGAGGTACCTTCAAATACAAAGTATGTATCAAAAGCATTGAGCAGCCACATAGCCTCGGCAATAATGGACCAGGAAGCACCATCTTCCAAGGAGGATATCGTTGACATTCAAATTACAATAAACGGAAGTATCATAAGTCATAAGGAAATGTCATTGGTGGAAAAAGAAATATCAGCTTTAAAAAGGAAACTACTGAAACTAAGAAAAAACGAGGAATAAATAACTGCAATTGCTAAAGGGCTTGCTACACTCCTCCCAATCACGTTCATCGATAAAAAGAAAATTATCAAAATCTCAATAACGGCAAAATGCCGTTAAATGAAACTTTGCTCAAATGTATGTTATTAATGTATCTTTATTTTGGCAGATAGAAAGACACGTTAGAAAAGTAAAGAAAAACAACGAGATCTAAAAATTCCAACAATATATATTTACATAAATTCACAAAAACTAAACAAAACAAAACATCCTTTTAAATGTCCACATGAGAAATCAATACTGATAACAATTTATTTTTTCCTCGTGACGTCCATATGTAAACTTTATGAGATATTTATAAAAGTGTGTTTGACCTTCAATTTCCTGGCTGTTTCCTGGTCGCGTCAACAGATCACAGTCACTTATCTATCTTTTAGTAGTTGAACGTTACAAAGTACACAACATGTTCTTGTCAATATCATTGCACTCACCTGGTAATTAAAAGAAATGTTTTGTATTACTTAGTTTTTGTGGATTTATGAAATTAAATTTTAAGGATTTTTAGGTCTAGCTTTTTTCTTCACTCTTCTAATGCGTCTTACTCTATGCCAAATAAAGATACACTACTATCAGTAACAATTATTTTTGCAAAGTTTCATTGAACTGCATTTTGCCATTATTGAGATTTTGAAAATTTTCTTTTTCTTGATGAACATGATTGGGAAGAGTGTGGTAAGCCCTTAAGGCTTAATAAGATCAACATTGCAATGTCATCAATAAAAGTTGTGGTAAAGTTGGAATTCAGTAACACCAGATTATGTATTATTGTGCAATCTATTATGTCATTTGCCATAATACCATTTTAATTATCATTTATTTATAATCACATTTCCTATATATCCTTTATTAGCATTACTACGGTAATTAAAGCATTGCCAAGGGAAGTAACTACTACTGTACTTAAATTCAGACTTAGGCCTATGTAACAATATGACTCATCAATAGTACTTTAAACCTAAATGATTTATTTTGTTTTAACTACATTTTCTGATAACAAGATGATATTTAAATAGTACTATCTGTGAAATCATGTTATAAAATGTTTTAATGTTATAAATTTTGTGGTACAAATAAGAGCACAAATATGGTTTCATGGATAATTGTTTAATCCAGTTAACTTTGTTTATAGATTATATTATTTTAGTGCATTTTGATTGGTTGATAATGGATTATTCCATTGGGAGATACCATTAGTGTTATAAAACCAGAATCTCTGTTAAATTTATCATGCTGGCCACTATTTTCTAAAATGTAACAACTAAAACTCAGAGCTTGATCCTTAAGATCAAAGCTATTTAACATGTAATTTCTAAATTCTAAAACTTAGATTAATAAGGGAATTTAGGGGAATATTTCTAAATTATTGCTTTATTTACATTAAAGCAGAAAAGAAGCTTTAACTTTGGCATTTAATTAGATAGATAAATTTATTTATAGACTTTTTGGAACTTTGGCATTTTAGTAATTATTTAAGACTAAATAGACTATCTTTCAACAAATACTTTGTCTTTGTTTCTTTGTTATAGACTGGGTTTTAATCCCTTTTGGTTTTAAACTCCTGGCTATATCATTATATGAGAATTATATGAGAATTTATGGTTGTTAGACCATGACTGGTAGACCTGTGAGCTATCCGTTGGTCAACTGTACTTTCTTGAGCACGTTTAAAGGTCATTACTTAATTTTACATTAATTTTTTTGGGCCAGAATCGCTCAATTTAAGTTTAAGGTTATTTTCTTTAAGACTTGGCTGGGACTTTTTTTAGTGTAAATACTTTGTATCATTTCATGTAATGTAAATATGTTCATGATTTTGATCTAGTTCTTTTGTCATTACAATTGATCAAAAAGACTGTTGTTTCATTTTAATGTAGATTAGGACTTAAAGTTTAATATCTAAAAGATCACTATTATTTACTGTGTTAAGCTTCCTGGCTGGGCTTATCAGTACATATTTTACAGCCAGTGGTGTTATCCTGACAACGCATTTAAGTGTTACGGGTTCCAAACCTCCAGTCTTATTCTAAAACCTTTAAAAAATTTTAATTGACCTTACTTTAAAATATGTTTAAATTCAAAATTACATAACTATACGTAAGTTCGCCCCAGAATTAAGCAACGACCTGTAACTTCAAAACTAGCTTCACCACAAAGGACAATTTCCGTAACGCAAACAATAATCACGTTTATCTGTATTAGGATTAACATTTGCTCATTTCTGTAATCATTGATTCCTAACGTTTATTTCGTTTTTCGTGTTGTTGTTGTTGTTTTTTGGGAATATTTGTTATGGGCAGAATAAATGGGGTTTATGACGAGTTTCATATCACAAATGGCGAATTTTCGCAATATAACTAGAAGCGGTTAACCCTTATCACTTAAATTCTCAGTCGCCTACGTCATTCAGTTTTCTATTACTATTGAGCTGAAGTTTATTATCACTTGCAATATCATACACATACTTTTTGGCCATTTCTCATTTGTGAGAAATTCTTGTTTGTGTTGAAATTATATGTTACTTTTTTTCTTGTTTACAGGGGTCTGCATTTTGCCAACAGACTTCTATGATCCGTAGTTGATCAGGTTTTTTTAAAATAAACTTAAATGCAATGATATCAATTAAATTTCATGCCCTTGAATGAAAAAAAATGGTATCATTTAGTCAATATATACGTATATTTACGTGCGTGCGACTACTGTAGATCCAGATCAGGTGGCACATTTGTACAATCTCATCTGAATCTACATTGGTTGGATATCGGTAAGAAGTAACCTTACGAATATAATGCTCATATGTACCAGCTGAACCAAATCAACACTGTTTGTCCACAAAATACAGATGTTTATATGGAGGAAAGCTTTGATGATGAATAAATGTTTTCGAATGATTATTTTAATTCTATAACTTGTTTATAAACCAGCAATGAGTCAGTGCATTTAAATGTGAACTACACATCTGAATACTTTTGAAAATTGTGAATGAAAGTGGATATTAAAGTAATAAATGGTAGAAAGACAATTTTCCATTTCTTTTGTAAATTCCTTAACCGACAGCAGTGGCTGGTCCTTAGGGGTGGGGATGGATTAAGTGGTGTTGCTCGAACACAATTTTTGGTCAGCGATTTTACCTTCCATGTAAATTCCAGAAAATGAACTTATCATTAAACTATGATAAGACTGCAACAAAATGAAAAAATCTGTCTGGAAATCGTGCATCCAATTGTGTTAAAAAGGGATACATTTTGAAAATCAAATAAACCAGCCAATAGATTTTGTTAATACAACGATATTAACAAATGAAATTTTGGCACAATTTTCATACTTTTGTCAATCTGAAACTTCGCACAATTTTAACTCAACTTGACATAAACTGCAGTAAAAACTGCATACTATGCATGTCATAAACAACAGTTATAACTGCATACTATGCGTTACATAAAATGCAGTTTTAATTGCATAGTATGCGTGATAAACTGCAATTATAACTGCATACAATGCGTGAAATAAACTGCATTTATGACTGCATACTATGCCTGGCATAAACTGCATTTATGACTGCATACTATGCATGACATAAACTGCAGTTATTACTGCATACTATGCCTGGCATAAACTGCAGTTATTACTTCATACTATGCATGGCATAAACTGCAGTTATTACTGCATACTATGCATGACATAAACTGCAGTTATTACTGCATTCTATGCCTGGCATAAACTGCAGTTATTACTGCATACTATGCATGGCATAAACTGCAGTTATTACTGCATACTATGCATGGCATAAACTGCAGTTATATCTCCATGCACTGCAGTTGTAAATTGTAATATGCATGACATCTACTTCAGTTGTTAAATATAAACATTTATTCCCATTAACTGCACATGTATGCCATGTTTGTCATACACTGCATTTGAGTAAGACTGACTGTTAAATTCATACTGTACTGAATTTGACAAGCCAATACAACGCCATACAATATTTTTAACGCAACATCCTAAACACAGTCGTAATTTGAAAATAATGAAATTGGTTAAGACAACACATATTATATATCAATCCAATTGAATTGCAACTCTGGCAGAGGTTCATAGAAATGGTAACTTTGAATATACCCCTTAATGCTTTTACATGAAGTACGTATAGAAAAATTAATTACTCTTTCTATGCGAGGGGACGAAAAGAAACAAAACCCAACATATATAATACTGATGGTAAACCCGTTCTTTTTTCTAAATTACGTCTATGATATTTCTCAAACAAAAAATTTTCCTCAATCTAGATAATTTCGTGTTTAATGCATTAATTATTTTAATATTCGGATACAACAGCATACCATCTACTGATTAATCCCGTACAGCATTCTCCAATGCAGCCACTACCTCCCCATAAAACTGAAGCATGTCCTTTTTCGTCTGAACTATATTATATGAATTGAAAAAAAAAACGATTATAATAAAATTAAACATAATAATAATAAACATAACATTAATAATAATGATTATAATAAAAAAAAATAATAATAATAATAGTACTAATAATGAAAATGCTGATGATGATGATTATTATTATTAGTAGTAGTAGTAGTATTAGTATTATTTTTTTTTTATTATTTGGTTAATGAAACATATAATTATATCATGATATCATATGAACTATTAATAATAAAAATAAGCACTTAAATGTTTAAAATTTATCATAAAAAATTATAGTATCAAAGGCATTTTGAAAATGTCTTAAAATATAATCATGTATTTGAAATTTTAATTTTTAATATTTATAACTATAATATTTCAAACATGATTAATAAATGTTATTCTTAATATGTTATTTTAACCTTTCACTTTTGCCCATTGATCTCCAAGAACAACAGCTTCATCGCCATCTCCAGCATTCTTTATCTCCACCAACAATTGCTGAATAATTACTTCAATTTGGGCTTTGTTTTTTTTCTCAATCGAAAAATAATTTGACCTTTCTAATTCCGTACAGAACACTGGTTCTAGTGCTATTTTTTTACTTAGAGCATTTCCTTGTGCATAATTATCTAAGTACATGTTTAAATTCTTGGAGCACTTATTTTCAAAGAATATTAGGTCGCTGTCGAGTGGCTTTCCTGCTATTGATGTGTGTGCACTGAAATGAGAGCACAACATATAACAAATTATTTATTATTACGTCTAACTTGTTATTTTATATAAATTTTAAAATCAAATTATTATAATATCATTTCATCATAGAAATATAATGCAAAAATATAAAAATAAATTAACCAAACACGATTTCTTAGGTTTATTATTATAATATTATTGCACAATTATAGCCCAGTACATCATTTCATAGCGTTATCATGTTTTAAATTTACCTATTGTCCAAATGTGCCTCCATGTAATGTGTGGTTCTTAGTTTGGCACGCCAGTGCATGGTTTCTTTGGTAACATCTCTTTGATACACCGTTAGTTCGTCTCCAGGTATGTCCAGTTCATGCATAGTATTGTCTCGAATCTGTGGTATGAAATAATTGTAACATAGCTTTATTTAAAAAAAAAGATTTGCATATCAGTAATTGCCACACTCATAAAACACAGCCTCCTCACGCAGCGAAAAAGAGGATAGAAAAATATAGCATGAGTTTATAGGTATGTCAATTCAAATAACACGCCAGAAACAACTCACGACATAGAGAACCCTTCGGTTTACCGCATTGGAATGATCAGTAGGAAAACAATTTGCCGCTGGATGTTTAAACCAGGTTAAAGTGTGCACCAACCTCATACTTGCCCCAACAGGTTCTCATGTCAACAAACAATTTTTTTTAAATATTATATAAAAGAAATATATGAAATTATAATATAAAAATATGTATGTTATAAGTTAAAGTACTTTATATTTACTGGTGAAGTGCCTCTCTCCTATTAAAATATGATTGTTTTATCAGATTTCGAGATTGGTTAAAATACAAATAAATTAAAGTTATTTTTATGTAATCATGAAATAATATATTCTATTAATTGAAAAAAAGTAATAACTAAATAACTGTTATTTATTAATTATTATGATTTATCATGATATTAATTATTGTGACGATGAGAAGCAGGAGGAAAAGGACGATGACAATAAGGTGGAGGCAGAGGAGCATATTTGTTATTTATAGCACCGTGTCAACGATATTTAGATTCCGACAAACTTCTAGCCAGTGTTGAGCTGTTGGAACACCGCTAGGAAGCCAACGCTCAGTTTTTCTGTTAATGGCTTCCAGAACAAAATCACCTCCTTCACCCTTACTTGGATGTCCCCTTACAGTAAAAGACTCAGTAGATTCTATGAATTTCTTAACTTCTGTTGGAGCCAAAACCCGATTTTTCAATTCTCTTAACATAAGTTTTTGATAATTGGTCATATTCAATCCAAAGAACAACTTCATGAATTTTGATTTTCCGGCTAAAATATGGTGGGTATTGTTTCAACGGACTCCGCAGCGGAAAACATAAACTGCGAGTACAAAGTTTAATGTAAAATCACACATGAGGCGAAAATTTGGACTTGTATTGCTGGCAATAAAAGTATATAACCCTGTAATTGTTGGAGATGATGAATTCCCTGAACAATGCAAAATGTAAAGCCGTAAAATTTCATCGATTGTTCCAAACATATAAATCATCAGAATCATCCACAGCACAACTGCGCTATTGGACTCCGGAATCCAAGCATTAGAGATAACTCTTTTAAGGCAACCTCCCAAAGAACTTTATAACACGCCTTCACTGCATTCATTTCCAAGTGTCCCTGTCCTGGTATGAGTAGAATGTCTTTGAGTTCATCATTTTCATGTATTAGTCTGGAACCGAGATTGAATGGCAGTCCGTCACAGCCGATGCATGCCCATGATCGGGCATTACCAACTCCATTTTTGTCAAGTATGTGCTGTCAAATATTTAAAATGACATTAATACCCTCATAATAGCAATATTATAAATTATTACGCAGTAAACAATTCATGAAGAAGAAGATGATGATGATAACTATATAAAATAATAATAATAATATTATTATTATTATTATTAATTATTATTATTGTTGTTATTGTTCTTATAGTTTTTATTATAATTATTTACGTAATTCTTCTCCTTCTTTTTCTTATAATTATTTGTTACATAAATTTTAATGTAGAAAAATAAAAATGCTACAATTAATAATTGCTATTAATATAAAGGTAGATGTAAATATATGTTATTGCTATTAATTTTTCTTTAATATAATAATTCTGAATATTTTTTTGAATGTATGACATTATATACGAGGGTTGTTTAATAAGTTCGCGGACAGCGGTGTTTATTTTATTATTGTTCATCCAAAGTTAATGAAATTTTCAGGTATTGCGGAATCATGTTTAATAAAATGGTAATTACAAATTTTAACTTTGTTTTTTTCGAAATGCCCATTTTATTGAGGAATAACGCTACCATGGTAACGTTCTACGGAGCAGTCCGTAAAATTGGCATAACTCTTGTTTTTAATGCTTTAAAATGGTAACTTTGAGACGTCGAAATTACGCGGGAACGCGTAACGTCAATACTCAATATGTCAACGTGATTTCCGTTAATTTTCATTGACATCCGTTGTTTTCGCTCGTCGGTACAGCAATTTATCGCATAGTGATAGAGAAAACCATGACGTCAAATTTAAACGTTGAAACCAGGGCAAATATCAAGTTTTGCGTTAACCTAGGTCATACACCCACGGAAACGTTACGATTACTTGAGAAGTCGAACTCAGCAAAGTGTTGTCGCACTATTGTCTTCAAATGGCATGAGAGATATCGCAACGGACACGAAAGTATTAACGACAACGCTAGATCAGGAAGACCGAGATCGGCGCTATATTCTGACGTTGACATTATAGCGTTATTTTCGACGTCGTGCTCCGTAAATCGTTAATGTACCTTTTGTTTTATGTAGTTATTTGTTTATTGTTAATGTAAAACTATTACCAGTTGTTGTATTGTATTCGACTTGAATTACAGATCATGCACATATAAATTTTATACATGTATTTTGTCTTTTTCTGTTTTTACGACCGCTGTCCGCGAATTTATCAAACAACCCTCGTATATGCAATAGATTTCATTTTTTTCCGGTATAACGTACAGGTATGTTTATGAAATAAATAAACAAAATGTAACACCTTTAAAACTGTTTGACAGATTGATAAGAACACGGGTTCTCCAGTGCAGGCTCTCCAATAATCACTTTCGGTGTTGGCTCCACGTGCCTACTCTCTACCCATGAATACGGGTCACTCTTATCTTTCTGTAGTGCAGGATCTTTTCCTGTTATATCATAATAAGTTTTCAACCAAACATGTGTATCATTTGACAAATAATATATATTTTTATTGTTTAAACATTTTTTATGGTGCACCGTCATAATTGTGTAAAAACATAAGACATTTATTAAAATACTTTCCAATATTTATTATTTATTGTAATTATACTTATTTATTGATTTATTTACTTATTTATTAATTAATTTTTTTATTTATTATTAATTTATATTTAGAAATAACAAAAACACATTTAGAGTTTGAGATATACAGTTACAGGTAATAAAGATAGTGGTTGTGATAAACAGTAACATGTAAGACAGTTCGAGGTCGATATACAGTAACAAGGTGACATGTTAGTTTGTGATATTAAGTTACAATAAAGAGATTTGCGTGTTCAGATATACAGCTAGAGGTTGCCAAGAGTTACAGGATGAGACAGATTGTGAGATATAGTGTTAGGGGTGAGAAAGACAGTTACAGTGTGAGATGGAGGGTTACATAGATGTGTTTCACGCTATAATTTTACCTTGTATACTCTCGATTACAAAATCTGACAACTCTTGCTCCGTTTGCTTAAGCTCACGCTGGACTTTGTTCATTCGATTTAACAAAAACTTATTTCTTATTTTGTTAAATGATTCAGCTCCCTTTTCCAGCTCCTGGCGAACAAGTGCAGTAACCAGTTTAGTGTCTGAAGTGAAACACCACTGTCGTGGACTCAACGATGCGTCGTGCTGAATTTATGTTGTCTCACTGGGAAGAATGTTTATTATAGTGGTAACAACACTAGCTTGTGTTTTATGCCCGTATGTAACTCGCCAGTTCCGACAAATTACTTGATTATTGTCTAAAAATGATACGATATCAGTGCTAGGAGGGGGTTCACACTCTTTAAGAGAAGAGTCCTTAATCCACCTTTTTAGCGTGCTATAACTGCCGGTAGCACCCTGTTTTGAATTTATATGTGCAACCGTTTTGCTTTTGGTGGCATAATACTCAATTAAGTTGGAGGAGAAGGACAGCGGGGCTATGAAAGCTAAATTAGTAGCCTTAAACAAATTAGCTACACTGTTGGCAAGTAATACATGTTTTTTTCTGTTTATTACATCTGTGCCTCCTGCTGCGGAGAACAGAAAATTGGTAACAATTTTGTTCCTTTTATGTAGCCAGTCACTGACATTTAACGACACAAGTACATCATTGTTTTTTAAATCGCAAGACGAACGTGCTGCATCTTCTTTGATATCAGAGGTGGCCCTAGTGCCTAATGCACAAGCAATTTTTTCTACAAACAACTGCGACATATAACCGTTTTCAATTTGTTTACATAAATACAATGTGAAAACTTCAATTGAGGTTGATGAAAGTTCATTGGAAGCAAGTTTTTCTTGAAGTGTTTCGTCAAATGAATCAGTCTTTGCTTTTTTAACACCCATAATATGTGTTTCTATATGTTCAACACATTGTGAACACAAAGCTGTTGTGTGTTTAGTAATAAATTTATTTTCTTTCATAAATTCTATGGTTTTTGCTTTGATTTTCTTGTGGGAAAGTTAAACAATGGGGCCAACGTTAGCACTTTTGAAAGCCAAATGCTGTGAACATGAACAGGAAGCCATCTTTAATGTTGACAATCTCGTGCACGGATTCATCAAAGCAGGGGAAATAACACACTGAATACAAAAAAGGGAAGCAATAATAATTTTTCAAATATTGTTATTGTTAAAAAATAATTTTGTGTTTTGCAACTTTATTTTTTCAAACACCCTGTAGTCTAATTAGAAAGATCAAAAGATTTCGTTTTAAGAAAAGCTGTAATATGTATTTGACCGCATTCAAGGACGACAGCCGAGGATTCCGGATGCACTGCAATGCAAAAGTGAAAACGATTTACGACGATTTTGTCAGATTTCAGTAAAAAATAACAAAAAAAATAAGTCAGGTCGATGATCAAAGGTCAGCGCGCATGCAGGCCGTACCCAAAAGTAAGAAAGGTCATAGGTAAACAATTCCCCAGAAAGGTCCCAACTTGCAGCAGTTCGGATAGCATGCGCATTTTCGTCTAAGTTTCAAACGCCCATGTAAACATTTTTTTCATTCATTCTAATATAGCTCAATCAGGCTAAATAGCCAAATCAAACCTGTTTAGAATAGAGTAATACAAAAAAACGAAAATGAAAATGCGAAAAAATCATCTCACATGAAAAATAAATAAACAAACAACCCAATTGTAAAGTATTCTGTTTCTACACACCATTTTCACTCCGAGCCTTCTGTTGTGCTCCCAGCATTTCGTTCACTCTCCATGAAGACGAATAAAAGATCGCTGAAATTCAATAAATTGAAACAGGGTCTCTTTATTTAGAGATCCTGATTGAAATGTGTAAAAAAAGAACTACAAAATGACCTTTAGGTTTTCCGGGAATTCGTTCTAAAAATAGAGCTCGTTTTATTTATAAAACGAGGCCCTTCACGGGGTACCCAATATCAGCTGTTCGGTACAGACCGTTCCGGCCGTACTATTTTGTGCGGTTTCTAATCTGTAAAGAAAGAACTCGTAGATCAGTTTAGAAATACGCTAGCTTTAACATCTTGAAAATGCTATATATATATATATATATATATATATATATATATATATATATATATATATATATATATATATATATATATATATATATATGATTGAATTATTTTTACTAAAACTTATGTACATATGGTTTCAGGGCGGACCAAGAGGGTCTACAGTATGGTTTGTAGAATCCTCCTTTTCTGCAGAATTATTTGATTTGCATGGTAATTTTGACCAGACAGTTGGAAATTATGTTCATGTTACTACCTGTTAGACTGCTCCAAATGAACCACATTCTTGAAATCTTGCGTTCGACCCTTTGAATAAGGTGAAATAGCATACGCATGTTAAACATTCTTTATTATATTTAAAACTGCTTAAATTATAACACCATTCATTCACTCACTCACTCACTTATTCATCCATTCATCTGTTTTTCTGTCTTTTTTCTTTCGCATTCTTCAAATACAGTCTGCGAGCAGAACTTGCAATTCCAGTAGGAATTTTCAGTCAGGCTGGTCCTAAGGCTCAAAATTTCATCTGGGGAATGACATGCATCGTGAAACCATCTATCACAGCTGTCACATCCAAACCACTGCACGCTGTTCACCTGGTCTCCGATTGTACCACGTGCACCACAAACTCCACACATGTATGCAGCGGCTGATAGAGCAGCTAGCTGACTGTTGATATCAGCAGTTTTCTTTGCCTTGCTAGAGGTCTTGCTTTCTTTTCTTTCCATTCGTATTCTTTTCCTTTCTTCCTTTTCCTTTTCTTCTCGTTTTCTTTTTTCAACCCTTTCTTCTCCTTTCTTCTCCAATCTTACTCTTTTCTCCTCCGCCTCCTTCGCCTTTGCCTCTCGCCTTTTCTCCATCTCCTTCTTCCGTTCCTCCACAGCTTTTTGTCTCTCCAGCTCCTGTCTCTCTTTTCCTACAGGTAAAAGAAAATAGCAATTCGAGAATATATCGAAAGTACTAGGATTTTTAAGTCTGACACATTTTAATAAAAACTATTTTTCAAAAACCTTTGAACTTAAGGCAGACCTCACATACCTTTAGCTCGTTCAGCATTTCAACTGAGCTGAAAACCCTGCCCTTCTCCACTTTTTTCTTGGACACCTTCTTCTCCACCTGCAATGGTGCAGATGGCGGGGGAACAAGCACCTGGGAGAGACGGTCAGATACAATCCCTATCTCCACAAGGGGATTCTTAACGGAATTCCCGCATGTTGGACAGGTCTCCGCCACGACAGTTTCTAAACCTGAAAACAGATCAAATGTTTAGAATGCGTCTACGTTAGAAGTATCTGGTATGTTAGAATACGTAAAGTCATTTCAAAAGAATAATTACTGTTCTAAATAATATTTGTGTGAATGTGTGTTTGGTTGTATGCGGTTATGTAATGCATGGTTTTAACGTTTAAAGCACTTTAAACATCCAAGCTTGTAATCATATTTACCCAAACGAGATAAAGTAACTAAGCTACTGACAACACCTCGTTTTCTTCAAGTCATTTAGATAACAAGAACTACTGTTATTCAATTTATACCCTGATTAACCCAGTATTAGAACACCACGTAAATACACATTTACCGTTTTTCTTTGCCTTAAATGCAGGAGGAACAAGCTGTGATTGGTCAATTGCGTGTCTGTTAACGGGACAAAGTCCAGTAACCTCAAAAGCCCGCTGTAAAGATGCAGGTGTCGCCTGATTAATGGCATGGCGCAGAATGGCCGGGTAGGTGGCCTTACATACAGCAACATCACTCCGGGCATACGGCAAACTTGAACAAATTGAGTCGAATCGTGACTTCAATGGACCGAATATCTGAAATTTATTACTTAAGGGCTCGCCATACTCCTCCCAATCCTATTCATCGATAAAAACAGAATTATCAAAATCTCAATAACGGCAAAATTCCGTTAAATGAAACTTTGCACAAATGTATGTTATTAATGTATCTTTATTTTGCAGATGGTATGACATGTTAGAACAGTAAAGAAAAATAGCAAGATCTAAAAATTCCCTCAACTTCCATTTACCTAAATTCATAAAAACTAAACAACACAAAACATCATTTTAAATGCCCACATGAGTAATATGAAACTGACAACAATTTATTGTGTCCTCGTGACTTACATATGTAAACTTTACGAAATACTAGTAAAAGTGTGTTTGACCTTCAATTTTCTGGTCTCTTCCTGGTCGCGTAAACGGATGACAATCACTGATTTCTCTTTTAGAAGTTGAAAGTTTTTTAACAAAGTACACAACATTTTCTTGTCAGTAACATTGCACTCACGTGGGAATTTAAAATTATGTTTTGTAACGCTTAGTTTTTGTGAATTTATGTAAATAGAATTTCAAGGAATTTTAAAGTCTAGCTTGTTTTCTTTACTATTCTAATGTGTCCCACTGTATGCAAAATCAAGATACATTAGTAACATTCGTTTGTGCAAAGTTTCATTGAACGGCATTTTGCCATTATTGAGATTTTGATAATTTTCTTTTTACCGATGAATAGGATTGGGAGGAGTGTGGCGAGCCCTTAAATCAAAAACAAAATCCCTTTTCGTGAATTTAACACATAATATATTACAAGAGTAATTTAATATGATGTCATTCAGGCTTTCTATAAAAATCAGTTATATTAACCAGTGAATAAAGTGTTACGTGCATATAACAAACCATAACATTCAGTGACTGCAGACTTCCCGAAAGTTGAAAAAAGCGTCAGACATTTGGTCAGACAAGATGTGAAAATCTGTCTGACCGAAACGAATTCTGTTGGACCGAAACATGTTAAAAAGGTATAAGCAAGTATTAGGAGTTCAAATTTTTGTCTGAAATTCGGTCTGATAACATAAAAATCATGTCTGACCGGCCCAAATTTTACAGGACAGGTCCTTCGGTCTGGCAACTTTCGGGAAGTCTGTCATCCAGGTGCTGTAAAATGTGTGTCGTATTTCCTGGCAAGCCAATCAAGATAATGTCATTCTCAATTGCTGTCTGTATGGTTGGAATTGACACATGGCTGTTTTGGTTGTCCATCACCAGCAACACTGGCCTCTCTTTACCGCAGTGTGGTATGAATATTTTCTTAAACTACTGGTAGAAGATGTCTGAGTTCATGGCGACAAACAACCATGAATCCAGCACTCTGTCAATCGGTTTGTGGGGCAGGCTTCCCTGTTAAGAAACACAAATTTAATATTTGCAGGGTAACGTATTTCGGAAAAAATGTAATAGCTGTAAATCACAGTTTTCTAAAGTTGTGCAAGTGTCAAGAAACCAATAAATCACTACTTACTTGGTATATTACCAGGGTTGGCAAAAATCGACCGCTGGCACTAACACACACATGTGCTGTAAGGTGAGTACCGCTTGTCGCCTTCTTTTTGAAAATGTGTCCAGCTTTCGGGCCAATAACCCGCTTTGATGATTTTTCCTTACCAGTCCATCCTGTTTCATCACAGTTAAAGATCTGCTCAAGAAAAAATTTTGAAAGTATGTTGTGAAGCTACGGGCTCATGTGAACATAATACATTCGGAGGGAAATTACATTTAATAAACAATTTGCCTACGTTTGTGTTAATTTGGTAATATAAAATAAAATGTACTTTGGCCTGCAATTAAGTTAGTGGGGGTGTTTTGAAAAAAATATACCTGGTCTTGTTTATTGCGGATATCATACTTGCGCAGAACACTTTCATAAAAGTCAAAGAACTCGTCCATGACCTCTTCAGTTGACATGACCCCCCGGGCAGCGGTTATGCTTTCAGCCAGGCGGTCTGTCAGATGGTGTCTTCGCAGAAATTCACGAATCCATTTGTTTGATGGTCCGGTCTCTATATTCACCCTTGATACAGTGCCTGAAATGGATGGGCAATTTATACTAACAAGACAACTTACCATATTAGTTTAGTACAACTAAAATTTTATAATAAACTTCATTTTTTCTAGTAGGTAAGTTAGCGTTTGTAAATGTTGCATGTACCTGAAATATTAAGAATCTCCTTCATCTTCCCCTTCAATACACCTCGTGATGCTGGTACACCCTGGGCAGCCATATACCGGAGAAGGCCCGCAAGAGACCTTTCTTTTTTCGTCGGAAAGTTCCCTCCTCCGACCTGGCTGACCTGACCTTCGAGGCTCGGCATTTGCCTTGCTTTGAATGTGGTCCTGAAGGGTGCTGCGGGGAACTTTGTACTCAATTGCCGCCTTCCTTGCCGACATCAGCCTCCTTCTGACTGCAGTGATAGCTGCTTCAAGGGCTCTTAATTATAGCTACCTTTGTATTTGTACGGCATGGCAAAATGTTTAAAGGGAGACAAAAGCAAAAAAATATATCAATATAATTGCAGCAGTTAGCTCTCTTGAATTGGAAACAGCTCTCTTGAATTGGAAAAACGGGCATAACCTCCCCATCCTACTAGCATTTCAGAATGTTAATTGATTCTATAAATTCAATAGCATTATAAAATATTATGTCTGATTAATTGATTTATATATACCCAACCTCTTAAAATATTTAACAGATTTAAATTTGAGATTTATATTAAGATCATTTTGACGTCTGTTGAAAGACACTTGATAAAAAAATTAACTGGACCCTTGGCGAAACAAGTTTGGCGCGTGCGCCGTATGACGTCATTTCCCGGCATGCTGTTTTATTTACAATCAATACTTGCTGAATTGATGTAATCTTTTGGACTCGGACACTAAGGTAAGCGTTTTTACTGACCGTGATGATGGATTACGGATCAATGGGTGCGTTTTATCAACATTCGTACGAAAATTCGTTCGTTTCGTACGATCGCTGGTGTACGAATGTCGTACGAACATTCTTTTGACCGTTTACTCAACGCGTTCGTACGAAAAAGTATCCGTACGTTTTCGTGCGCACGATCTCTCTTCCCACTGGAGGTGAAACGCGTATCTCTTTGCGGTTCGTGCGCGTTTGTCGTCTGATGTAAACAAAGTCATCCATGGAGGCCCCCAAGAAAGTTAACTGGAGTGCCGATGAAATCGAGACACTAGTTGATAACTGTTCTGGAAAAAGTCTTCAAGAACAGACCTGGAAGTCCTGGGAAAATGTAACGGAGAAGTATGCTTAGGGCTAGATCTATATATTTAGTTGTATTCATAACAGCTGATTGTTGCTGTAGTTAATTTGCATTAATAACCTGGCAAATTTTAAGAATATTGGTAATAGGTATGACCAGGTTAAATTTTTGTTTTCCGGTTCGTTAGTTCATAGAGTTTAGCCGAACTGGACCTTAGATGAAATTGAAAAGTTGGTGGAGCATTGCACAGATGAAGGAATTATGTGTGATTAGTAACACATTTAAGGGAAGTGTGACTGAGTTGTATGTTTATAATAATAATTATAATAATGATGATATGTTAACCAATTCGGCGCTAGTACGGAATATGTAACAGTTGTTTTGAATTCATCAAGGACAGATCACAGATATTGAAAATGTCGATATAATGTTTAACCCCCTAAATGCATATACAGAATCTGTGATGAAAAAGTCTGAGCTCAACTTGTTCAAACGGTTGAAAATCTTAATTTGTAAGCAAAATCATCATTACAGGTTTTTTTCCAATTTTGAAGTTTATCCTTAGTTGTATTGAAATTGGTTCTTATCATTATTTTTTTACACACAGAAAAAACTCAATTCTTTTCTGTTGGAGTGTCAGAAAAAAATCTATAAGCCAATTACATGGTTTCTTACCGGGTAATTAGTATAAATACATCATTTATGTTTGAGACTGTATAAATTAATGCAATACCGACAGTTTTATATATTTATGAAACATTATTGGTTGATATTCAAATTTTGTTCTTTTTTTTAACCAATTCAAAACTATGTTTTTATTACCTGAAATAATCTTTAGACGGTTTTATTTGCACTAGTGTTCTCCTTCTATTCTACAATCTCAAAACTAAAGTTAATCTATTTGTATTTCAGGGTCAACAGTGTGGGAACCACGATCAGACCAGTCTTTAGAGTCAAGAAGAAATGGTCAAACCTGAAAGTAAGTTCCTTTAATCATGACTAATTTTAGAAAAGATATGGAAACAAGTGAATATACTGCAACTACATAATAGTTGCTGTTTTTATTTCGTCTGATTGCAATGCAAATCCTGGCTTACAGTTTGATTGTGTTGCTTCAGCAATTTTGTTTAACAATCGTTTCTTATTTATATGTTTCTGTGTGCTCCCTTTTTTGCTTAACATATCTTTAATAATGGTTGAAGTATTAAAACTCAAAATGACCACTTTATCTCAGCTTTACCAATTTGTTTACACTTGTAGACCATGTTAGTGTGTGCCAATTTATAATTGAACCAAATTAGGTGTAAATACTAGGTGTGGTTCAGGTGACATCCTTGAAAAATCTAATGCAGGAAGATAATATGTCTTCTAGTCAGTCCATTTAATGTGACTAGGTTGTTCTTTATGTACCCATTGGCTTTTAATCATTCTCTGCAGTGTGCTAACCTGCTTGTAACACAACTGCATGGTGAGTGGTACTGCAAATATACCATATAAGCCATTAGCCAGCAACTTCATAAGCTTTATATAGGACCTTGGGGTTAAGGTTAGAAGAACAGAAGTAACTGTCAAAATTATATTTTAACAATTTATACAAAATTCAGATCATTCTGTTTTATGTGCATGTAGATAATATATTAACACGAAGAAGAGTACTGTAATGGCCATTATTAATGGATTATTCACGAAATAAAGTTATTCTCAATTTTACACCATGTTGATCAATTAGTAATTCAGTGATTTTTGTCGGTCGATTTTATAGCCGTTATTTGGTCATGTTCCCAATGGCAAAACATACTTATTTCCAAATTTGAGAAGAAACATTTCTAATAGAAACAAAACAAACATTTCTGATGAAAATCAACTGCATTTGCATATTTTCTTTCTTTAACCCAGAATTTATTTACAAAATTAAATATGGGTGGCTATGATGAGAAAAACAGCAGATAACAGTACAATACTTTATCCCCAATTATGCTTAAGAAATTCCAAATTTCAGGCAAAACAACATGAAAATTTACCAATTCCAGTTGTATGGGTCTTTTCACAAAATGGTGAAAAATCCCTGAAAATTCAAAAGTGGATCCACATTATACTTCATTGAACAGTAGTGACCTGAGTCAATATAAAATTGATACCGCATGTCATGAATCAATTTTAATTATAATAACACATAGTAGATCTCTTTTGTTTTTAATTTAGTATTTACCTGCTTTCATTTTTTTAAATATAATTTTAAAGATAAAAGTTCTAAGATACTTTTCTGTGACATAGTTTTAATTTTCAAAATAAACAAACATTTTAGTCATCAATCAAGGAGAAGGGTATCCAGATAAATAATGAAGACAGGAGGAGGTGTGATGGTTCCGCCCTTGTCAAGGTTGTAAGAAAAGGTATGTTTTTAAATCTAAAATCAGAACTTTGTTTTTCCCGAATAACATAGAACTTCTAAGTAAATTATGCCTGCTGAATAAATAGAGTAAATCATGTTCTATTGACTTAGATAATGCTCTACTGATGCCCATTATTTGTTTTATTTATTTATAACTTTCATTTCAAAAATTCAATCATTGATTTATTATGCTCAGGTGCTAGCTGGAATACCATCATGTACTGTTAAAGGAATCACCACTGGTTCTGACACATTCCTAGGTATGTTGTTTTCTTGTAGAAGTTTATGCATTTGCTGCAAGAACATTTACAATAATACACTGATCGAATAGCTTATAGTTTTCACCTTCAATTAATGGATAATTGCCATGGATACTTCAAGTCCCATGAATATGTCATGTAGTAAATTTAAAGATAGCTTTAACATGGTACGTTGTATTTAAATGTACAAAATATGCCCATAATACAACTGACTTTGTGTGTCCCCTTTTAAATTGGTATATGGTACACTTCATATTAAATCTTTTATCCGTAAATATATTTCGAGTTTAATTAAGTCGCGTTTCTAACTTCATTAAGTATATATAAACAAACATCGCATGTCTTCAAAGACCACATTTGGGTTTCACCTGATTGGTATTTTAAGACAGGTTTGGATATATATATATATATATATATATATATAGATATATATATATATATATATATATATATATATATATATATATATATATATATATATATATATATATATATATATATATATATATATATATGAAAACTCATATATGATATGCCGGGTGATCTAGATCTACACTCGTCGCAAACGTATTAAAACCTATTACATGGAGTAATGGGTTTTATACAAGTGGCATTGTAGAACTATACTTGGTAACAAAATTGCTGTTTTTCATTTCAATGTCAATTATTGTGATTTTCAGAGAACATAAGGGGGTTTGTTTCAGAAACTGAGGAATCCTCAATGGAACCCTTACAAGGTGGGTTATTTATTGGATATTTTCAGAATATAACTTTTCATGCAAAAAATACAATATACATCTTGCAAAAATTTCTGTGTGGGATTACAAGTACATTTGAATGTTGACAATGCTCAATAAATAAATTTATATTCACCTCTGTTTGATATCTTGTGTAATACACTACTTTTGACAGCGCCCAGCCCACAACTAATACACCGTCAGTTTTATTATAATAAACTTGATAAAAATGTCATTCAATGACCTATAAATTTTAACATAGTCAAACATATGCTAAAGACCACCTGTTAACAAAGACCACCTGTGATGAACGACCACATTTATTTGCGCCCCTGACTGACATAAATAATAAAATCATCTGTGAACAAAAACCACCTGCCTTCAGAGTCCACTTTTGGGTCTTCCCCTGAATGGTCTTTATAGACAGGGTTGACTGTAATGGATCAGTATTAGGCATAAAAAAATATAAAGATTAAGCAAGATTTTTGTTGTTTATGCAAAACATTGAATTACTTTTAAGTAACTTGCTAATTTATTTAAACATTATTTTCATCATCAAATATTGAATATATTAAACAAATAATTGCAGGCACTTCAAGTATGCTTTCATTGAGTAGCTTTGAAACCCAGAAATCTACTAACTTAAAGACTGACGACAGTAGAAAAAGGAAATTACCGGTAACTGGTATGGTAATTTCATGTTGGTTTTAAAATGTTAATTTTGCGAAAATATAATGCATTAAAGTCATTTGATTCACTTTAAGGATACATTTTCGTTGATGGTCAATGGAAACAATACTGTTTTCCTTTACAACCTGACAATATGTCAATAATGATAGGTTGTAAAGGAAAACACTATTTTAGATATATGATATATTTTATTTTATATGAATTTATTCCAGAAAACAACTTTGAAGATCTACTGAAAAAGCAATATATGCTTATCAGGAATCGTCACACTCACAAAACACAGCCTCCCACGCAGCGAAAAAGAAGAGAGGAAGAGAGAGAGCGCATGTTTTATATAAGTATGTCAATTCAAATAGGACGCCACAAACAATTAACGAACAAGAGAACCTTTGGGGATACCGCCTTGGAACGGTCAGTGGCAAAACAAATTGCCACTGGGGGTTTAAACCAGGTTCTAGGGTGCACCAACCTCACACATGCCCCAACAGGTTCTCGTATCACAAAACAAGTACAAGTTGTCTTGGTGAAATAACTCCAACCCAACCATCGGCTCAACAATGTTGAGTAGAGAAGGTAGAGAAAGAAAAGACACAAGTGATTAAAGATCTATTAAGTGTTCAGAGGGAAATGTTGGCAGTCCAACGGGAGATGTTAGAACTAAAAAAACTTAAATATGCCATAGAAAGCCTTTACAGTAATTAGAACATGTATTAGATTTAATTGAGCTTGCAAACATTTACTACATCCTTAGCTAAATACGTTTCTTTTCTAAAATCTAGGTGGAAATAAGTATTTCCCCCAAAATTCATTTTAGAAATTTTAGCCTGTTTTTGCCATTTGCAATGTTTGTGACCCCTTAAAATGGATCATTACTATCAATATCTTTAACCGTATCTTCCATATGTGCACCTGCTATCGCATGGGCAAACAGTGTATTTTCATATAAACTAGCAAATCCTTGCTATCTGATCATGATCTGCACAGTTTGTTTTTCAAATCATTTGGTTATTTATGAACAAGAAGCGAACAGATCATGATCAGATGGCACGTATATCCTGGCTGATACGGATCTACACTGTTCGCCCATGCAAGGAAAGTGTATATATGAATGAATGAGTTAAACCACAAATTTCATCAATATGACATTTTTAAAAAATTGTTAGAAAATAGTTTAAAGATAAGTCTTATTTTAAGCTGAAAGCCTGTTGTTTCTACAAAAAATATAGCTTGTTTCATGATGCTGCTTGTTAGTAAATAAAATACTCAATACTATAGCTGTTGAGCCTGTTGAAGTGTTTGCACACTTATTGTTATCATTTGTAATATTTATTTCATATCAATTACTTCTGTATACCTTAAAGTCCATTTTCTGTGATATTTTATTTAATAACCATCATATCAACTGATTTTCAATGTTTGTTTGAATAAATTGACTATTACATTGACAGATATTTTGTTGTACATATTTATTAATCAATCAACAACATATAAAGGAAACTCTAAACAGCAATTTTGGATGGAGTGATGGGATGGTGTGGATGGATATTATAAATTCCATTATCAAGAAATACCAATGGTGTTAGAACCAAGCTTGAATGGTAAGTTCAATATCTGGTTGAAACTTCAGTTTCATTCAAACTTACCACATTAGTTTGGGGTATTGATTGTATACTATACTGGTATACTCGTACAAGCCTCCAAATAAACTATAACGTATATAATGGTCGAAATTATTTTTGTAACTGACAAAACAGTCGCCGCCTAAATACCATACATGGATATGCACAAAATCAACAGTCAAACTGAAATTAGCTTTGTCATTCAATGGCTCGTAAACATGTACTGAGGGAATATTTTAGGAAGTGAATTATGCATTTTTCTTATCTGAAAACACCATGTGAACATAACTGACTCTCAGAAAAAAAACAAAGGTTCATCCGTGGAAGTTCCATTTTACCCATTACTTCATAAATAAATCTTTTATAGCATGGCAAAAAAGTTTATATCCGCATCATCGGGCTCATCCGTGTCGTCTGAGCACGACCGACACTTCTCGCTGTTAGATTCGCTAGATTATTTGTGACAAAAAAGGGAAAGTGCAAATACTGGTGACATTGATTTTATGGGTGATCTGGATCTAAACTGGCCGCCTATGTGATAACAGACGTAAGAAGATTATCATAAGCCAAAAAAGTCAAAGCTAAAGTATTTCAATGATTTTTTTTTTCCTCAGACTTTCTAAGTCACGCCTCCTTGAACACTGTAGAAGATCGTTCACGAACTATACATGTTAATTAGTGATGAGAATCGGACGGCTGAAGTGGAATCGATTAATCTGTCCGGACCTGATACCTGTCCGATCCAATTAATCGGAAAGAATCGGAATCAGACGTCTTCAATCTACTGTAGTGTACATTTTGTACCAAAAGCATACATGTCTCAATACTTTCATATTATTATAGGACTACTTTTATTATTTTAGTTTACAATATTAATGACACAACTGTTTTTGTACTGCATTGACCTGTTCTGTTTCTTTTCAGGTAATAAGATCCTTCAAACTATTTTTTTTTCAATTTCGAAGATGTTAACATTATTATTTCGCTCGTCAACAATAAAATTCGATTACTAATATTATTAACAATTCTAAAATGTGGGTGGGGTACCTAGGCTTTGTTGCTGTAATAAGCCTTGAAGCTTATTCTACAGGTAGCTTTGGATGTGTCAAGGTTTTCCTTAACTGGCGCCAAACCCCGACACCCTGGTTTCATATAAAAACCAAAATTTCACCAAGCCTCTGATGTTGTATTACCATGGCATTTGGAAAGTTAATTATTATTTCGATCACGGACAGGCCATGTGTTCTCCATGTTTAAGAGCAGTTATATTTATTATATTAATAAGAAGTAACACAAAGACGATTAAAGCGCGAAAATATATACACTGGACTGTCGCCCTGTCGGTGACATCGGTCAATTGTCTTCAATTTGGGTTTTTCTTATTAACAGAATTAGCGACTAGAATCGATTCTCTGTAGTCAGAATCGATGTCGCCGACTTTGAAACTTCAGCGACAATTACTCGATTATCGGCGACAATCGGAACATCACTAATGTTAATCAATAAATGTTCGAACAATATTGTGGAGAAAATCGACCTATAATAAACACATTCCAGACGCGCGACTTTATGAGAATTAAGGTTCGAAATATTTGAAAAATACTGCATCGTCATTGGCTCAAAAATAATTTCAACCATTATATAAATTTGTACGATGAACACTCTGCAGACCTGTCATATTAATAGAGCTTGCCGAAGATAAATTTAAACGTGATAAACGAACTGATGGCTGCAGACTTTTAAATGATTTAATTTTATGCGGTGTTTGGACAGAAGACGCAGAAGATAGCCTTATAGGTGAAATATTTATTTTTAATATTTTATTTTGTGCCGCCATAATGAAATCTGTAGAAAGAATACCATTATATGAGCAGCGACTTTAGGTTACATTGACATTTTAAGTGACGTCACAACGTAATACTTGTATTGGCAGTAAAGCGCGCTATACAATTTATTCTATAAATAGCACACAGAACAATTTCCATAAATATTAACGTGCTGATTCACTGATCCCAAAGACATGGGACTGTAAAAAGAGTACTAAAATACACTAAAAGGACCAATTCTGGTTCCAGATAGTATAAAATAATAACTCAATTTAAACGTAACAATAAGTCGGTGAACATATAACCTTCAATGTGGTATTTGAGAGTAAATGAGTGAGTGGGGAGGGGGTGTAGAAACTGAATGTCAAATGCAGTCCCTGAGGGATGAAAAGATAACAGTATTGAATGTAAGTACGGGGAGACGTTTTACGGCCGCCACACAGCACATACACAACTACTGTGATTATAAAAAGTTGAAAGTGTACCTGAATTGATATAGATGTTATAATTTTCGATTCGGATATTATTTATTATCTTTGAACATAGTTAAATGAAAGTTTGTCGTTTAAAGCTTTTTCGTATCAATGACATGCAACCAAAGATCTATTACAGCGATTTTTGAAATCAGTTCAACGTGACTTCAGCACACAATTGTCGAAACACATGTACTTGCACCGTACTCAATGAAAGTCATTTTTAGCAATACTGACATTTTGGTGTCATTTTTAAATGACAGGTAGTTCCTTAAAAGAGCAGTTACTGCTTTTGTGGCACTCAGTGGGACAGCTATCCCTTTGGGGACCCTAATGCCGACCATCACTTTCGCTGCCAGTTCCTGTTGTTCCCGGTATGTGTCTTCTGGATGAATACTGGCCACTGATGTAGTAATATTGATAAGGATACTGATGCAGCTTCAGCCAATGTCTCTAACTGTCTTGCAACTCGTAGATTCTGTAATTTTGCACACATGAGGGTCTGATTCCGCCCAGACCCATTTAAACTAGAGTCATAGCCCCTTTGGCTTTGCAATGCTATTAGCTCCTGATGTTCTATATGGTTGTGTGCTTTTGCATGCAACATTGTTGAGCTGATAGGTGGGTTGGAGTTATTTCACTAAGACAACTTGTACGTGTGTGTTGATAAGAGAACCTGTTGCAAATGTGAGGTTTGTGCACCATAGAACCTGGTTTGAACCCCCAGTGGCAATTTGATTTGCCACTGACAGTTCCAAGCCGGTAACCCCTCGGGTTCTCTATTTTGTTAATTGTTTGTGGCGTCTTTCGAAACTGATAATTTTTTTATTAACTCTCTCTCTCTCTCTCTCTCTCTCTCTCTCTCTCTCTCTCTCTCTCTCTCTCTCTCTCTCTCTCTCTCTCTCTCTGGTTCTACACTTGTTGCACACATGTTAAAAGGTATATCGATATAAAGTAATTTGATTTAAAGATTCTTATTCAGTGTTATACTGTTTTAGCATATTTTGTCAGCAATACAAATGTGTGATAACATGTTACACCTGTTATACTCATTATCGCATATATATTAAGTGTCTGTGTAACTATGTGACTACACAAGTACTTATTTTGTTCTTTCAGTCTATATATTGTTAGCTTTATTTAAAGGAGTTTTCTTTATGTTTTAGTAGATTGCTCAGATGAGCGCGTTATTCTTACTGAGCATCTAAGTATTTTCGAGTAATCGGGGCCTGGAAAAATGTAACTTCGTCGCCCTTCCAGGAACGGCGAAGCAAAGAAAACAAGCACAATTTGGCGTGTGGGAAAACATCATCTGGAGCAGAACGTATGCAAAAAGAGGGTCTGGAAAAGATTCAGAAGTTGGATGCAGCGTACAAGTTTAGTCTTTATCACCTCATTGAACTCTTAAGGTTCAGCAATTAAAGTATGGAAACCGAAATTATTATCCTGCAAAGAAATTTCATTGAATTTCATTTGATAATTAGCCATTAATGTAAGTCCGTATTTACGGATCAGCCGTTAATACGAACTGCACTTGACTTAAATTCCCCTGTGGTAGCGACTGAGACTGACGGACCGGACTGGACCGGACCGTCTGGCTCCAAGCGTAACCCAAACGGCGGGAAGACGATCACGTGGGCCCGCTGTGACGTCACTCTTACTGCGAACTCCAAAGAATACAGACATATACTGCTTGACCCTAAACAGGACTTTGAGCCTCGTCTGATTTTGGTAAGACGTTTGAGTCATTTATTTAAGTCTCTGGATAAAGCAGCATAGCTGCTTTACTGGCGACGAGTATTTTCTTACCCTTATCGGGCAATTTGTTCATTTTTCCGGGAACTAGCTCCATTCGTGGGACGGGTGGGGTTGGGGAAATCGGATTGACCGCTTTGGTTTTTATTGTGTATAAATATTTAGGATTTCGTCCGGGTTCGGGTGGGACTTGACCCCGGACTATCCTGCCCTTTGCAAGAAAGCCTTGCCTTGGCGGTTTATCGGCCGTGAAGCCGCCAAGTGACGTGGTCGCGTCACACACGTGGTTGACCCGACGGTTCGTCTGGCCATTTTATTTTTAGTTATTTATATTTTTATTTGACATTTTATTTTATTTCATAATCTTTGGCCACTTCGTTTCGTGAAATTTGTATATTTTGATAGTTTGTGTGGAAAGTTCTAGATCACGTGGTCGCCATATTGTTGAAGATCCCGCGGGTCCGCCATTTTGTTTGACGAGATCTCGCGGGATCGCCATCTTGTGGCGACACCGGTAGATCAACTTCCGGTTGACTTCCGTATTGCAATTTCTTGAATTGTTTTTGAAATAAAGTGTTGTTTTGTATAGTATTGTGTTTTTGTGATTTTATATTATTGATATTTGTAAATTTCATCATAGTAGACACCATGTGTGACAATGACTTGTTATCTTGGGATGAGGAGGGTCTGGGGCTGCACATGTTCAGCCCTGTGCCCTCCAGGTCCCCATGCCTTGCAAGTGCCCGACCCAAAGGGGGGTCGGGTCCTAGCTCTAAAATAGGGAATGGAGGCCCCAAGGATCTAGTAAAAATAAATTTGGCGGGGGTAGAGGAACTAAAGAGGGTCCCGGGAATAAAGGATAAAGGGGCTGAAGGGATAGTTAAGTTTCGGCAAAGGCATGGAAACATCACGAAATCGAATTTTAGATATGTGGACCCCCTGCGGGGTCATGAGAAATTGATCGGTTATTTCAATTTTGAAAAGGCAGAATTTCTCAAGGACAACTCCACGGACCCGACTGACTCGGATCCGTGGGGCCCAGCAACGCATTATAAATCAAAGAAGGCGTGGTTATTTAGTTGACATCCGGTATCTGGAGAAATAATGCGGGGCTTAAATTTAATGTATGCAGGAATGCGGGAAGTACGGGTATTGGTAAAATACTGTAAAATACGGACGATGATTGTACCGTTGTCACTGTTGTCTAACGACACAACTGCTGTAGCTGGATTCTCTCCCGTTAGTAAATTTATTATCACAGAAATTCATTCTTTTCTAACACCATCATAATTCTCCCCCCCCCCCTTCCCCCGAAGAGAGGCATATAGTTATCGCATCTTCTGTCCGTCCGTACGGAGTCTTGTGCGGAGCGCAAGTCGAAAAGTATTGAAGGGATTTAAATTATACTTAATACACTGAAACCCCTTTAAACCGGACGAGGTCGGGACCGAACCAAATTTCCGGTTTAAAGGGGTTTCCGGACTAAAGGGGTTTTGACAACTGGACAAGATACCAACCTTTCTTTCCAAATGTGGACAACTGTATCTATATTTTATACAGAATTGCAGAATTGCATTAATCAGTTATAATAAGTAATAGTCTGCAGCTGTTAACTAACAGAAGTTAAATGCATTATTTCATTACAAGAAAATGATCAGCATACTTTCTCCTTAAGATATTTAAAAATTAAAAAAAAAACAGTTCATGTTATTATTACTCAATTGATTTATATTAATTGAGTGTTGAAGGAGAACTCCTTGAAACAAATACACTAGCCCAATGCAAAATATCACACATGTCCTAATTTAAACAAAAAGTTGTGAAAAAACATTCAATAAACCTCTGCAGTTTGTTGTCATAGCAATTATGACCAATTATGACATGACCTAGCCATACACAAATTCATACAGGTGTGAATAAATCAACTTTCTATGACAATATTGATCAACTTCATTTACTGTGTACATGTATTTTTTTATGAAATTCAAATTTTTCATTCTTTAATGGACCGTACATGTCCATGCTAACATGAAAAATGTTATAAAGATTTTTATCTTGTCCGGTTTAAAGGGGTGTTTTATAATGGAAAAATCCAATTTGGGCCATAATTCTTGTCCGGTTTCCTGAATAACGGGGTTTCCGGACTAAAGGGGTGATTTATATAGTAAAAAGTTTGGGACCGGACGATTTGTCCGGTTTAAAGGGGTTTCCGGATTAAAGGGGTTCCGGTTTAAAGGGGTTTCAGTGTATAATGATACAGGGCTTTGAGAGGGAGTGCAATGTCTGGGTAGAATGGGCCCAAGTGACCATAGTAGCAGACAGTTTAGGCGACAACCAGTTGGTGGAGGCCAGTGTCCAGTGTCAATGTAAGGGTGAATGGGCCCTATTGACGGTATCGGGACATTACGGACCATGACCATTACGGACCAGACATAACGGACCAGTGTTTAGGACATGACGGACCACCAAAAAAGACATAACGGACCAGATTTATAGACATTACGGACCATCTATAAGACATAACGGACCATATATATACATATTACGGACCATCTTTAGATTGGTAAAAAATATACAATGTACTTCTAAAAACACAATGTACAGAATTGTGGACAGTACAGACCATCTTCAGATAAATATAAAATATGAATTATGAAAACATAACGGACCATTTAAAGATTCATGTAACAAAAGACTTTTCTTATATGAAGATAAATTTTGTTTAAGTTGATTTTTAGGTTTCGAGTAGTTTATATAACACTCAATTTATTAAACATTTTTTGTAATTCATTAACACCAGTATAACTTACCACATATCGTTTTTGGCGAATACGCTTGTTATAATTTGCTTATTTTGATAGCACATCTGTCAATTTTCTCTCGAATAACTGTGAAAACTTCCCGTGCAATTCAATATAGAACAATAGCTGACGGTCAATAATGTGATCACCCCTGTGAAATTCCATAAGGTGTTAGTAACCCAAGTGCACATTTTTGTTCAACTTGTTTAATTTTAAAATTGTTTTAGAAAAGAAATTAATATAATGGATGAAAGAAAAACAATTACAAATAGGTCATATTTATTTAGCACATTTATTAACAAGCACATCAACCGGGGTGGTTGGAATATACACCTTTCGAACAGTGGATACAATGAGCACAAGGCATTGTTTTCGGAACTTTACAGTTTTTAGGCTGAAGAAGTTGTGATGATGTTGGATACAATTCCAGCGTTTTTATTGAAAGAATAACATTTGTGTGTTGCATTCCTTGCAAACTGATGTTTAAAAGTGGTAATTTTGATTGCAAAAATGCGTTAACTAATTTGAATTATGACCCTTAAATTATCGCAATTATATATGATCAAAGATATTTTACTATATGTTTGGGCTATAACCAGTTGGCGGATGTAAGTGTCCGGTGTCTATGTCTGGGTAGAATGGGCCCATGTGACCACAGTAGGAGACTGTTTGGGCGACAACCAGTTGGCGGAGTACTGGGTAAAATGGGCCCAAGTGACGATAGTATTACAGTGTTTAAGCGACAAGCAGTTGGCGGATTTCAGTTTCCAGTCTTCAGCAATTTAATTGGCAACTTTCATGAAGAAATATAACGAAATGGCAAAGCTATAGCGAATGTTAATTTTTAGACTGTCTTTATATCATGTGCGAAGACCACAGTCAGCAGTATAATGGTTATAACGGACGACAACGGGTTCACGTAGGCAACAGGCGAGTGTCTTTATATCATGTGCGATGACCAAAGTGGCCAGTATAATGGTTATAACGGACGACAACGGGTTCACGTAGGGACAAAAGACTCTCTCTATATCATGTTCGATGACCACAGTCAGCAGTATAATGGTTATAACGGACGACAAAGGGTTCACGTAGGCAACAGGCGACTGTCTTTATATCATGTGCGATGACCACAGTGGCCAGTATAATGGTTATAATGGACGACAACGGGTTCACGTAGGCAACAGGCGACTGTCTTTATATCATGTGCGATGACCACAGTGGCCAGTATAATGGTTATAACGGACGACAACGGGTTCACGTAGGGACAAAAGACTGTCTCTATATCATGTTCGATGACCACAGTCAGCAGTATAATGGTTATAACGGACGACAACGGGTTCACGTAGGCAACAGGCGACTGTCTTTATATCATGTGCGATGACCACAGTGGCCAGTATAATGGTTAAAATGGACGACAACGGGTTCACGTAGAAACAGGCGACTGTCTTTATATCATGTGCGATGACCACAGTGGCCAGTATAATGGTTATAATGGACGACAACGGGTTTACGTAGGCAACAGGCGACTGTCTATATCATGTGCGATGACCACAGTGATCAGTATAATGGTACTAACGGACGACAACGGGTACACGAAGGTACAGAAGACTGTCTTTATATCATGTGAGATGACCACAGTGATCTGTATAGTAGTAATAACCGACGACAACGGGTTCACGTAGGGAGAGAAGACTGTCTTTATATCATGTGCGATGACCACAGTGATCAGTATAGTAGTAATAACGGACGTCAACGGGTTCACGTAGGCAACAGGCGACTGTCTATATCATGTGTGATGACCACAGTGGCCAGTATAATGGTTATAACAGACGACAACGGGTTCACGTAGGGACAAAAGACTGTCTCTATATCATGTTCGATGACCACAGTCAGCAGTATAATGGTTATAACGGACGACAACGGGTTCACGTAGGGACAAAAGACTGTCTCTATATCATGTTCGATGACCACAGTCAGCAGTATAATGGTTATAACGGACGACAACGGGTTCACGTAGGCAACAGGCGACTGTCTTTATATCATGTGCGATGACCACAGTGGCCAGTATAATGGTTATAATGGACGACAACGGGTTCACGTAGGCAACAGGCGACTGTCTTTATATCATGTGCGATGACCACAGTGGCCAGTATAATGGTTATAATGGACGACAACGGGTTCACGTAGGCAACAGGCGACTGTCTTAATATCATGTGCGATGACCACAGTGATCAGTATAATGGTACTAACGGACGACAACGGGTACACGAAGGTACAGAAGACTTTCTTTATATCATGTGAGATGACCACAGTGATCTGTATAGTAGTAATAACCGACGACAACGGGTTCACGTAGGGAGAGAAGACTGTCTTGATATTATGTGCGATGACCACAGTGATCAGTATAGTAGTAATAACGGACGTCAACGGGTTCACGTAGGCAACAGGCGACTGTCTATATCATGTGCGATGACCACAGTGGCCAGTATAATGGTTATAACAGACGACAACGTAAGAACAGAAGACTGTCTTTATATCATGTGCGATGACCAGTATAGTAATATTAACGGACGACAACGGGTTCACGTAGGGAGAGAAGACTGTCTTTATATCATGTGCGATGACCAGTCAGCAGTATAATGGCTATAACGGACGACAACGAGTTCACGTATGGAAGAAGACTGTCTTTATATCATGTGAGATTACCACAGAGATTAGTATAGTAGTAGAGATGTACGGGGTATACGGTAATGTGAACAAGGAAAACGGATTAACAAGTAAACTGGGGGGTTTTCTCAAAGCGGTTATACTACGTGTTCAAGATATACGAAAGTGGACATCGGCTTTCAAGGTGTATTGATTTTAAGGCCAAGCAAATTAATGTGGGTATTTAAGAAATACAAGAGGGCCATAATGGCCCTATATAGCTCACCTGAGTACAAAAGTACTCTCAGCTTGTGGTTTCAGACAAGAAGATTTTTAAAGTTTTTCCTATACAAGTCTATATAAAATGAAGTGACCCCTGGGGCAGGGCCAATTTTGACCCCTGGGAAATAATTTGAACAATCTTTGTAGAGTTCTACTAGAGGATGCTAAATGCCAAATATCTAAGCTCTAGGCCTTGTGGTTTCAGACAAGAAGATTTTTAAAGTTTTTCCTATATAAGTCTATGTAAAAAGAAGTGACCCCTGGGGCGGGGCAAATTTTGACCCCAGGGAAATAATTTGAACAAACTTTGTAGAGTTCCACTAGAGGATGCTAAATGCCAAATATCTCAGCTCTAGGCCTTGTGGTTTCAGACAAGAAGATTTTTAAAGTTTTTCCTATATAAGTCTATGTCAAATGAAGTGACCCCTGGGGCAGGGCCAATTTTGACCCCAGGGAAATAATTTGAACAATCTTTGTAGAGTTCCACTAGAGGGTGCTAAATGCCAAATATCTAAGCTCTAGGCCTTGTGGTTTCAGAGAAGAAGATTTTTAAAGTTTTTCTTATATAAGTCTATGCAAAATGAAGTGACCCCTGGGGCAGGGCCAATTTTGACCCCAGGGAAATAATTTGAACAAACTTTGTAGAGTACCACTAGAGGATGCTAAATGCCAAATATCTCAGCTCTAGGCCTTGTGGTTTCAGAGAAGAAGATTTTTAAAGTTTTTCCTATATAAGTCTATGCAAAATGAAGTGACCCCTGGGGCGGGGCCAATTTTGACCCCAGGGAAATAATTTGAACAATCATTGTAGAGTTCCACTAGAGGGTGCTAAACGCCAAATATCTAAGCTCTAGGCCTTGTGGTTTCAGACAAGAAGACTTTTAAAGTTTTTCTTAATATAGAAGTCTATGCAAAATGAAGTGACCCCTGGGGCGGGGCAAATTTTGACCCCAGGGAAATAATTTGAACAAACTTTGTAGAGTTCCACTAGAGGATGCTAAATGCCAAATATCTCAGCTCTAGGCCTTGTGGTTTCAGACAAGAAGATTTTTAAAGTTTTTCCTATATAAGTCTATGTCAAATGAAGTGACCCCTGGGGCAGGGCCAATTTTGACCCCAGGGAAATAATTTGAACAATCTTTGTAGAGTTCCACTAGAGGGTGCTAAATGCCAAATATCTAAACTCTAGGCCTTGTGGTTTCAGACAAGAAGATTTTTAAAGTTTTTCTTATATAAGTCTATGCAAAATGAAGTGACCCCTGGGGCGGGGCCAATTTTGACCCCAGGGAAATAATTTGAACAAACTTTGTAGAGTTCCACTAGAGGATGCTAAATGCCAAATATCTAAGCTCTAGGCCTTGTGGTTTCAGACAAGAAGACTTTTAAAGTTTTTCTTAATATAGAAGTCTATGCAAAATGAAGTGACCCCTGGGGCGGGGCCAATTTTGACCCCATGGAAATAATTTGAACAAACTTTGTAGAGATCCACTAGAGGATGCTAAATGCCAAATATCTAAGCTCTAGGCCTTGTGGTTTCAGACAAGAAGATTTTTAAAGTTTTTCCTATATAAGTCTATGTAAAATGAAGTGACCCCTGGGGCGGGGCCAATTTTGACCCCAGGGCTATAATTTGAACAATCTTGGTAGAGGACCACTAGGTGATGCTACACAACAAATATCTAAGTTCTAAGCTTTGCGGTTTCAGAGAAGAAGATTTTTAAAAATTTTATGTACAAAATCTATTTTTATCCTCTGTGACCTAGATAGGCAATGGACCGGAACCATTTGAACAATTTTGGTAAAGCTTCATGCAAGTAACATTCCTGCCAAGTTTCAGCAAGATTGGCCCAGGAGTTCAGGAGAAGAAGTCGTTTGAAGAAAAAGTTGACGACGCACGGACGCACGCACGCACGGACGACGGACGACGGACATCAGGCGATCACAAAAGCTCACCATGAGCACTTCGTGCTCAGGTGAGCTAAAAACAAAAAGAACTTCACATTTAGTGGTTTATTTATCATTTAATCACTCTCAGAAGAGCTGATATTTAATTCCCGCAATATTTTAGGCATTTTCTTTTTTAAAAATTTATTATTTAGTTCGTGATTTTCGCGAACTAATTCCGCCAAAGGGCGTTTACGACGCCTGGCTTGTTGCATTTCGGGCATGTCTTCCTGGTCCGACCCAGACATCTGTGCAGCGATCTGATCCCTTGGATCAAGTGGAACCTCGGGCCGCGCTGGACCGGCAGCCTCTGCAGGCTCTTGGGCCGGAGCTGGGGCTGGAGGTACCGGTCTTTGCTGGATTACAGGCGCAGCAGGTTCCTCTACTGGCCTTGCGACTAAACGTGTCTCCATTAGTCGTATGTCTAGAACAGCTTGCCTAAAATATTATCGTGTACTGTTTTGAATTTATCAATATTATCAAATATTATGTAAATTAATATTGCACGTGTGTGCCAACAAGCATTAATTTTCCATTCAAAGTTCTTTAAAAACTTAACAAGTTGGACATTATCAAAGTTTACATCTACAAAATCCGTCGTGTGTTGTATCACTTTATAGTTTCAAATCCTGGTTATTTACTATACAGCTGTCGCGATGACTTCTAAGAAATCTTAACTATATCAACGATGTTTACCTTATATCTACGTTATTAAATTCATTTTGGTTTTTGGACATCAAAGAATGCAGTTTTGTTGACATTCTCTCTCTCAGTAAACATGGTGTTGAACGTCAACAAAGTCTTCGTTTTAACAGATACCTTCGAAGATATAGAGTAAAAGTTGAGCATACAATTGCTCAAATGAAAATCTACAAAAGCATAAGTTCTGTTTGGCGACATCCGCGCAATTTACTTTCAAATGTTGTAAAAATCTGTGCCGGTTTAATCTGCAGACGAAAGGATTTGGGGCTTCTTTTATAAACATTTAGCAATAATGATTTTGTTTAATGTGTGGTAGTTATCGCGTAAAAATATATCAGTTTACGGGTTCACGTAGGGACAGAAAACTGTCTTTACATCATGTGCGATGACCACAGTGGCCAGTATAATGGTTATAACGGACGACAACGGGTTCTCGTAGGGACAGAAGACTGTCTTTATATCACGTGCGATGATCACAGTGACCAGTATAGTAGGGAAAGAAGACTGTCTTTATATCATGCGCGATGACCACAGTGATCAGTATAGTAGGGACAGAAGACTGTCTTTATATCACGTGCGATGATCACAGTGATCAGTATAGTAGGGAAAGAAGACTGTCTTTATATCATGCGCGATGACCACAGTGGCCAGTATAATGGTGCTAACGGACGACAACGGGTTCACGTAGGGACAGAAGACTGTCTTTATATCATGCGCGATGACCACAGTGGCCAGTATAATGGTGCTAACGGACGACAACGGGTTCACGTAGGGACAGAAGACTGTCTTTATATCATGTGCGATGACCACAGTGATCAGTATAATGGTTATAATGGACGACAACGGGTTCACGTAGGGAAGAAGACTGTCTTTATATCATGCGCGATGACCACAGTGATCAGTATAGTAGGGAGAGAAGACTGTCTTTATATCATGCGCGATGACCACAGTGGCCAGTATAATGGTACTTACGGACGACAACGGGTTCACGTAGTGATAGAAGACTGTCTTTATATCATGTTCGATGACCACAGTGGCCAGTATAATGGTTATAACGGACGACAACGGGTTCACGTAGGGACAGAAGACTGTCTATATCATGTGCGATGACCACAGTGATCAGTATAGTAGGGAGAGAAGACTGTCTTTATATCATGCGCGATGACCACAGTGGCCAGTATAATGGTACTAACGGACGACAACGGGTTCACGTAGAGACAGAAGACTGTCTTTACATCATGTGCGATGACCACAGTGATCAGTATAGTAGGGAGAGAAGACTGTCTTTATATCATGCGCGATGACCACAGTGGTCAGTATAATGGTACTAATGGACGGCAACGGGTTCACGTAGAAACGGAAGACTGTCTTTATATCATGTGCGATGACCACAGTGATCAGTGTAATGGTTATAACGGACGACAACGGGTTCACGTAGGGACAAAAGATGTTTTTATATCATGTGCGATGACCACAGTGATCAGTAAAATGGTTATAATGGACGACAACGGGTTCACGTAGGGAAGAAGACTGTCTTTATATCTTGTGCGATGACCACAGTGACCAGTATAATGGACGACAACGGGTTCACGTAGGGAAGAAGACTATCTTTATATCATGCGAGATGACCACAGTGACCAGTAAAATGGTTATAATGGACGACAACGGGTTCATGTAGGGAGAGAAGACTGTCTTTATATCATGTGCGATGACCACAGTGATCAGTATAGTAGGAACATTAGATGTCTTTTAATATCGTGGATGTGGGAATCATAATGATAACTAACAAAACATTTTCTCCGTGTATTTTGAAACCAGCAGTTACAAAAAACACCAAGAAACGTTTAGCAATAATGAAATTTTTTCCATATAATAAGTTTCAAGTGAATAGTTCTCATAGTCTTCAAGTTTCACTCCTGACAATGAAAATTCCATACAAAGGGGAATAATTCTGAAATTATGGAAGTTAAAGTTATAATTCTTGTGCAATGCACTTATACACACCACAACCTACCTTTATTCCAAGTTTGATGTGAATCAGCCTTAAAGTAATGAAGTTATGACCCGGACAAGAAAAATACAAAAAGGGAGATAATTCAATTAATTGAGATGCAAGAGATATGTTTCTTGTGCACTGCACTCCGCCTCATTGAGATCTATCCATATATTAATTTTCAATGATTAGCTTTCATAGACTTGGAGTTAAACTCCGAACAAGCAATAAAATGGCAAAACCAACAAAGGGGGATAATTCTGATGTTATGCAAATTAAGAGTTATGGTTCTTGTGCACCAGGGAACTTACTGCAATAAGACGATACAACATCAACATGAAAATAACTTATATCAGCCCATATTCTTCCTCTGTCCAAGGATTGAAAACTTCTTCCTTATTGAATACGGCTAGTAACAACCTAAACACTATATAATAATATACAAAGTTTTAAGACTTAATGTCAGCTTTAATATTGCCCAACCATAATTTAAAGTTGTCAGCTGCAGAAGTAGGATTCAATCTTAAAACATGTTCACTTACATGCCTCATTTCTACATTTTCTCCATTCTTTAACAAAAACCACCGTAAAGGTGAACTATCTAGAACAAGAGGCTCAATATTGACTAGATTTCTGAAATTGTCAAATAAATCCATATCTTTTTCTGAAAGTAACACAAATGTACCCCAACCAGATTGTTTCGTTTCATATATGTGTCCCTTATTTTTTTGAACATCACAGAAAAATTGTACAACAGGATTGTTAAAATAAAGAGCAGTTAATCCACGACAGTCTTCTGAGAGTTCACCACAGTGACTTTCATCAAAAGGACCAGCCTTCTCCATTTGTGCCAGCTGTTCTATTTCCTTTTCATTCTGTTTCCATGTAAGTGGACTATCCTTGATGCCTGTGTGGTTGACCTGTGTATGAATCAATATGTTATTATTCTAACAAAACAAAAAACATAAACTGTTTTATATGTACACCTTAAATTCATATCAACATATTCATTCAGAACAACATCAAGAAATGAGCGGCAATGCGACAAAACCAGGTTTTCAACGACCAAGTATAAATGTGGCAGGAATTATGAATAAAAGACAAACATAAAACACAAAACATGCTATAAAAAACTCAATTTTAAAACAACATTGCTTTTAAATGGACATTCACACATAAAAATGAGTCTGAAAATTGATTAATAACATATGTTTTTCCTAAATGTGTTGAAATGAAACAAAACATATATGAAGAAAAACATATAGAGGTTTTCCTACACAACAGTCTGGACACAGGTACACCGTAGGCTCATCTTCTGGACACAGTCCCATACACTCTGGATGATACCACTCAGAGCATCCTTCACACCGCCAGTACAGTCTTAAATTAAACAACATGGCAATGGTTTGTATATTAATGTGACTATTTACATTTCAATTAGTACATAACATTGTCAAACAATAATGATACTTTAGTAGCATGAAAGTAAAAAAAAAACTACAAAATACATGCCAGAATATCACAGTCGATAAGACAGCAATCTTCATTGCTGGGCAATGTTGCTATAGTAGCGGAGTTAAAGCCCACAAGAAACAGATGGGCTGGCTTAATGTGTTGTTTTGAGATATTTAAATTTATTATATCTGATCATATTGTAACACATGCACTGTTGACATAATTTATGTAAATTAGATTAATAAATAAGTATAACAGCATAAAGAGTACCTCCCATCATTCCTTTGTCTACACACACAGTAAACGTCATCTCTGGTCATCTTTTTGGGGATTTGATATTCAAAAATAGATGATTTTCTCTGAAAAATTAAAGATATTTGACTGTGAGATTGAAACCTAGCTAGACATGTGACATCAATACCCCCATTCTTCATGTGGAAATATCAATTTACATAGGTCTGCAGAAGTCAAAACAAAATGAGCAAAAATAATCAAATTTAAAGGCTACCACAACCAACCAACCAAGTGGGGGCATACAATGTTTAGATTATAATGCTTCAGTTAATCATAACAACTATCCTACAGAATACATAAGCAACACAAACATATTTAAACAAGAAATATCTACATAATGTTCTTTGTTCGATTAGTTTTAGGTCAGTTTTCAGCAGTTTTTCAGCTTAAAAACAGGCAGACAGTTCACCTAACCATCATTCCTCGGAAGTAGCAGTACAAGACACGTCCTCTGTAAGCAACTGCCTGCTTTCTCACTTGCAAGATGTATATTTGCTGTTTTAATTGTTTTTTTTTAAATCTGCTGGAATGTCTGTGAAAGCATATATTTAAGATAAAAAGTATTATAAACTCTAGCCCTTGCAGCAATTGTATATAGTACCTGGTCCTTTCTTGTTCTTTTTCGTTGTTGTCTGTCACAATCATCCTTCAATACAAAGTAAAAGTTACTGCACATTGTCTCATCATGGACACCAAGTAATATCTTAATTTATCAATGCATTAAGGAAGTTACAGACTAGACAAGAAAAATAGATTTTCTGACAGGATTCACGTTTTAGGGAGCAGATTAATTCTTAACAACATACACAGAATCATGACATAACAGCATTAGAGAACATTTAATCAACTTTAAATATAGTTTATGTGGGTTTCTTTTAACAACATTGCCATTTTTATGTAAGGTTTTCATCTTTACCATCGGCACTTTCCTCTGCACTCTTGGCATATTTATCTGAAGAGTTTCCTTCTCTTCAAGGGCGGAAAGCTCCTGCAATTACATTATATGTACATGTTTTTGACGTCTTAACATGTGCCTGTTTTAAATTAGCTTTACATAGTATCAAATAGTTTCTATAAATCATCACAGACAGGTATTGCTCTGTTATGTGTCCTGTCGAAGCCAAGGGAAATAACTAAAACAAATATACTTCACTTCAATTCTCCATGAAACTTTTCGATACAGTTACATGCTAGGAGGTATGGCGCTTTTCAGTTGATGTCCCAGTCAGAAATTGTGAATGACAGATGCAAAGACATTGGATGAGCAATGAAGCCTTCAATATGAAAACCATTCTAGTCAAAACAAGTTGTATTATCGGTGCATATTTTAAACTAAAATCATTTTCTGTTAAATAATACAAAAGTGTACTTTCTTTAATGAATACTTCTCTAGATCTATATGCATAATGCATAAGTTATCAAAGAGCCATAACTCTGTGTTAAACGGTCTGACCAAAACAAGACGACGATATGCGCATCTCCTTGGATATTGGATTTTGACACTTAAAATTTTCACTCTGCTACTAAAATTTTTGTTTCAAATTTTATCACTGAACAACCAGTGAATGAATTGTTCAGGAATGATTGAATTTTAAGAGGGTATAAAGCTTGTGTCAAAATCTGGTTGATAACTGTAGAAAATCAAAGGTTAAAAACAGATTTAGAAAGAAAAAAAAAATAAAATCCCCATGGCAGGGCCCCTGGTCAATTTAACAACATGATTTTAATCATTTGTGTAGAAATCATCAATATCGATATTCATACCAAATTTCATGACAATCGGACAAAAAATGTAACCTCTATTGCGTTAACAAAATTTACCTTAGGGTTAGGGTTAGGTAAAAAGGCCCATAACTCCGCCAAAAATAATCCGATCAGAAATTCCTTAGGATATGCACAACAAGGCTTGGTGACAAACACTCCTGTGAAGTTGCAATGAAATCCCTCAAGCGGTTTCGGAGTAGAAGCGAGGACAAGATTTTGCTAAAAAGGGCCATAACTCAGCCAAAAATAATCCGAGCTGACGATATGCACAACTAGGCTTGATGACAAACACTCCTGTGAAGTTTCAAAGAAATCCCTCAAGCGGTTTTGGAGAAAAAGCGAGGACAAGATTATTTCGGACGGACGGACGGTCCGATTACTATATGCCTCCCTTGGAATTGGTTGGCAAAGATTAAAGCCAATCTTTAGATATTCATCCCCTCTAAATATTTAATGCACATCTACACATAGTCTACAACTGTCTGAAAATTGAACTAATCTGTAGAGCAGTGTAGGATTATAACCGGATGAAAGTTAAAGACTATTGAAGTAAAAAAAAGTCTTCCTTTTAATCACAGAACATATACAGGTCACAGGTTTACCAATTTGTGCAGTTTGACCACTATCAGTCCAATGGTGAAACAAGAGGGCCATCGTGGCCCTTAATCGCTCACCTGAGTACAAAAGTACTTTCAGTTTTATCCCAGAGCCAACATTTAAATAATGCTGGTAAAGGGTCTCTTCACAATACTCAACACGAAATATCTAAGGATAGTCGCATTAGTTTCAGAGAAAAATGATTATTTATGTTTTCCTATATAAATCAATGCAAACTAAGAGAACCCTAGGGCATGGCCAATTTTTTGCCCAGGGGACATAATTTGAACAAACTTGGTAGATATCCACTCGACAATGCAACATACCAAATATCTAAGCTTAAGGCATGAGGTTTCCAGTAAAAAGATTTTTAAAAATTGCCTTTTTTACATATTAAGGGCCCCTGGAGCGGGGCCAATATTAACCCCAGGGCCAACATTAAAACAATGTTGGTAAAGGCTCTCTTCATAATACTCAGCACCAAATATCTAAGATCTAGGCCTATTAGTTTCGGAGAAAAATGATTTTTCATGTTTTCCTATTTAAATCAATGCAAACTAAGAGAACCCTGGAGCGTCGCCAATTTTGGCCCAGGGGACATACTTTGAACAAACTTGGTAGATATCCACAAGACAATGCTACATACCAAATATCTAAGCTTAAGGCATTGAGTTTTCCAGTAGGAAGAGTTTTAAAGTTTTCCTTTTTTACATATTAAGGGCCCCCAGGACGGGGCCAAAATCGACCCCAGGGCCAACAATTAAACAATGTTGGTAAAGGGTCTCTTTATAATACTCAGCATTATATACCTAAGGTCTAGTCCTTTTAGTTTCAGAAAAAAATGATTTTTCATGTTTTCCTATATAAATCAATGTAAACTAAGAGAACCCTGGGGCATGGACCAATTTTGGCCCAGGGCACATAATTTGAACAGACTTTGTAGATATCCACTAGACAATGCTACATACCAAATATCTAAGCTTTAGGCATTGAGGTTTCCAGTAGAAAGATTTTTAAAGTTTGCCTTTTTCACATATTAAGGGCCCCTGGGGCGGGGACAATTTTGACCCCAGGGCCAACTTTTAAACAAAGTTGATAAAGGGTCTCTACAGAATACTATCTATATAAATATCTAAGGTCTAGTCCTATTAGTTTTGGAGAAAAATGATTTTCATGTTTTTCCTATATAACTATATGTAAACCAAGAGAACCCTGGGGCGTGGCGGATTTTGGCCCAGGGGATATAATGTGAACAAATTTAGTAGACATCCATTAGACAATGCTATTACCAAATATCTAAGCTTTACACATTGTGGTTTGTGAGGAGAAGATTTTTAAAGATTTCCTTTATAAGTCTATGTAAAATGAAGTGACCCCTCGGGCGGGGCCCGTTTTGACCCCAGGGAAATAATTTGAACAATCTTTGTAGAGTTCCACTAGAGGGTGCAAAATGCCAAATATCTAAGCTCTAGGCCTTGTGGTTTCAGACAAGAAGATTTTTTAAGTTTTTCCTATATAAGCCTATGTAAAATGAAGTGACCCCTGGGGCGGGGCCAATTTTGACCCCAGGGAAATAATTTGAACAATCTTTGTAGAGTTCCACTAGAGGGTGCTAAATGCCAAATATCTAAGCTCTAGGCCTTGTGGTTTCAGAGAAGAAGATTTTTAAAGTTTTTCCTTTTGGTTGCCATGGCAACCAGAGTTCTGCATGGAATTGATTTCTTTGAACAAATTTGGAAGAGCTTCATGCAAGGAACATCTGTGGAAAGTTTCATCAACTGGCGAAGGGTTTAAGAGGAGATGTTGTTTAAAATAAAAGTTTACGGACGGACGGACGATGGACGGACAGACGGACGCCGGACAAATTGCGATCACAAAAGCTCACCTTGTCACTATGTGACAGGTGAGCTAAAAAGTCTGAGAAAGGTTGTGTTACCTATGATTAATAACTTAAGCAATGTACATCAAGGGTTACATAAAAGTAGCGAATCTAGAATACACAAAAATAACAACACCTAATTACCTTTGCTCTAGAACATTGTCACTGAAACAGACAAAGCATTTGCTATTGATTATTATTTGTAATATTTTGAAGTGATTTTAAGTTGATACAGTGACTCCTTTCTTCTGGTAATATCATACTATCATGTTCTTTTTACCAGAAAGCTGCTAGTTACAAATTGGAGTCATATGTTCATGTGTCTTTAAATTCTCTTTTTGCCCTTTGTTTTCATATATGTAATTCCAACCAACCACTATTAATAAAAGTACCAAACTAATATTGAACAATGAAAAGGCGTAAAGAGTATTAAAAGCCTTATTGAATTGCATACTCAAGAAAAAGTGTCTGTCACTGCTGTATTGCTCAATATAGTTATTTTCTTAAACAGTGACTCTAATTCTTCCTTATGAGCCACTTATGTAATATTATAAATTTATTTGAAACTTATTAAGCATGATAATAAAACTCTTTTATCCTGATCATGAAATATAACATAAGTGATATAACAAGAACAAAATTACAAACACTTTGAAATTCTAAGGAATTCAAGAAACAAATAATAAAATACACAATAAAACAGATCATAATCACCTGGAAAAAAAAAGATTCAATAGCTGCAATTTCTCTTGTCATAATCCGTCATGAAATACAAACGTTTCCAAGATGGATTCCACCCCTTCAGTATCGCCAGTCCACGACTGATGTCATCAATAGTCTCAGACGGCAATAGGAAATAACCAACTGTCATGTACCCCACATTGGTAGATACACACACAGAGTATAGAGCCACCTCGCATTTACAGATATTATATGTGGCATCCAGTAAGCAGACTTCATTACCATACAAAGCCTTCTCTGCCAAGACGTCTGGTAAACCATAATGAAGTCCTCAGCATCTTCTTCTGAACTTTGCATTGGACTGCTATACATTCAATTCCACGATTCAATACTGTTGTACAATAATGTTTGTCATAACAAAATTGGTTTGCAACCAGAGCACCATTAAATTTGCACCAAATGACGTCTGGTTTTGGTCTTGTAGCTGTGAGCTTAAATGACCAGTAATCCAGAGACACGAGGTTGATTCCTGGCTGCACAAGACCTATTTTTGATATCTATTAACATAAAACTCTTATCAGCCTTTTTCTATTTTAAGTCATAAAAACATTAACCTTTGTCAGACAATAACAAATCAAGTGATTTTTTAAAGCCACAAATATATTTCCAAATGTTAAATTTTCTTCCTTTACACACATTTTTGATAATGCTTATGAAGTTTAATGTAAAGCCATCCCCTTGTTTGGAGGACTTACCAATTCAAGATTCCCTATATATTGTATTAGATTAAATATCACTGACTACAATATAAGTATCATTCAGGAGTGTGAGGTGAAGATGGAAAAATCTATCGCTGAGGGTTAACTGTTTTTGCAGGAACGAGGCTCTGCCGAGCTCCCGCCAAAACAGTTCACCAAAGGTGACAAATTTTTCAATCTAAACGAATGTCTCATGCAAGACTGTCGACAATAACATATCTGACTTTCTCATTGACGTCACTAACTAAAAACTTGACGTCACAATCCTGATGATGTGACGTCACTCATGAATGCACGTGATTCATTCTACATGAGGGGTGTAGGATAGAAATTTCCTACACGGGTGAAAACACCGGATGACCTGATCTGGTATGCAAGAATGAGTTATCAAAATAATCACGTGCATTCATGAGTAACGTCACATGAGGGGTGTAGGGTAGAAATTTCCTACACGGGTGAAAACACCGGATGACCTGATCTGGTATGCAAGAATGAGTTACCAAAATGCAAATACCATAATTTACGCAAATCTTCAGGTTAAGCTTATTTGTATGCAAAAGGGATAAGTTAATCCATCTATTCATATATGAGGAGATACAACATTTACATATATACTTTACAAGTTAAAACATCAACTTATTCTTATTATAAGTTAACAAATAATGATCATGCATATACAATTTAACACACTACATTTCCCCTGATTAAATTCTATCTAAGTACGGTGTTTTATTGTGACATCTCATATATATTTTAATCGATATGTATGGGATATTTGTTACAACAAATGGCGACATCCATTGGAAAGACGAAGCAAACACTAAATGACTAAATGCTCTACCGCATTGGCCCCATAAAAATCAAGCAAGTCATATGGAAGGAGTTGCATTTATAAGATTTACTATTGGAGGGACGAGAAAAACATAAACATAATACAACCCTTAACTCAACAATTAAACGAAATTAATTTTAAAATACCTTGGCACATAGTAGAAGTTATCATCAGGGTTTTCAGACTGCCATTTGACAATGTTTTGGCGCAAATTCTCTTGGTCTTCGGCTGAAAATCTATTAACATAAATAATGTTTTATAAAAAATCTATTAGGTAACTAGAAATAATAGCTGATTTCATTGAACCAAAAGAATATGTAGGATATAGCAGACTGTCAGTTCAAAGGTCAGATAAGTCAGATTCTCCTGTAATCATTTATTTAATTTAAAATTACTAATTTGTATCAATACCAGTATCTCTTAATGCATGCAGCATTGCTTTAAACATGTTTCTGGCAGATGCTTTTCGGACTGTCCATCCTTATAGTGTTGTTCGTGACAGGTTCAAATGACAAGTCACAATATGCTTTATATTCTTGTGACAACTTACTGGCCCATATTCATTGCTGCATACATGTGGTTTCTGAGGCATTTGTTGTTTGGGAAAAAACGGTTGCTAGTGACCGGCACTCCAGGAAAGTTCATTTTGGAAAATGCGGTGATATGACGCCTCATTTCACCAACACTTCTGACTCCATCAGCAACTAAACTGTGGATTTTGTTGATGACCAACTTATCCACACTGTGACACATAGCGCCAAGCTGAAATAAAGCATAATACCCATTTAACTCTAAGACAACTTTTTAACATTATAATTTAAAGATGCTCGTGGGAGTTTCAACTGGTTATTTTTCATAACTAAGGCTGATTACATCCACTGTTATTGAAATAGAGTAGTGACCGACTTGCCATACAATCAAACCCTTCAACAAAGGCCAGTCACGGGAAGAGGAAAATGTGACCGTTGTTTATTTGCAGGGTCAGATTGTAGGCAGGGTTCAAGCTATTTTATACCTTGCATCGGCATGAGTATACCATATTTCTTAAATGTAAATATAATTTCAATAGGTAGTGGATTATATTTACCATACCCCAACCACTCCATTGTGACAGGGAATGTGCAGCAATATTCAGCATATGCTCTAGCAAATGCATTTAGGTTCCTGACACTTTACACTATTTAATTACTGCAGTACTATAAACAAGTGGGCCATGGTGGCCCTAAATCGCTCACCTGAGTACAAAAGTACTCTCAGTTTTACCCCAGAGCCAACATTTAAATAATGCTGGCAAAGGGTCTCTTCACAATACTCAACACGAAATATCTAAGGATAGTCGCATTAGTTTCAGAGAAAAATGATTATTTATGTTTTCCTATATAAATCAATGTAAACTAAGAGAACCCTAGGGCATGGCCAATTTTGGCCCAGCGGACATAATTTGAACAAACTTGGTAGATATCCACTCGACAATGCTACATACCAAATATCTAAGCTTTAGGCATGAGGTTTCCAGTAAAAAGATTTCTAAAAATTGCCTTTTTACATATTAAGGGCCCCTAGGGCAGGGTAAATATTGACCCCAGGGCCAACATTTAAACAATGGCGTGGCGGATTTTGGCCCAGGGGACATAATGTGAACAATTTTAGTAGACATCCATTAGACAATGCTACTTACCAAATATCTTAGCTGTACGCATTGTGATTTGTGAGAAGAAGATTTTTAAAGATTTCCTTTATAAGTCTATGTAAAATGAAGTGACCCCTGGGGCGGGGCTAATTTTGACCCCAGGGAAATAATTTGAACAATCTTTGTAGGGTTCCACTAGAGGGTGCTAAATGCCAAATATCTAAGCTCTAGGCCTTTTGGTTTCAGACAAGAAGATTTTAAAAGTTGTTCCTATATAAGTCTATGTAAAATGAAGTGACCCCTGGGGCGGGGCCAATTTCGACCCCAGGGAAATCATTTGAACAATTTTGTAGAGTTCCACTAGAGGGTGCAAAATGCCAAATATCTAAGCTCTAGGCCTTGTGGTTTCAGACAAGAAGATTTTTAAAGTTTTTCCTATATAAGTCTATGAAAATGAAGTGACCCCTTGGGAAGGGCCAATTTTGACCCCAGGGAAATAATTTGAACAATCTTTGTAGAGTTCCACTAGAGGGTGCTAAATGCCAAATATCTAAGCTCTAGGCATTGTGGTTTCAGAGGAGAAGATTTTGAAAGTTTTTCCTTTAGGTTGCCATGGCAATCAGAGTTCTGCATGGAATTGATTTCTTTGAACAAATTTGGTAGAGCTTCATGCAAGGAACATCCGTGGCAAGTTTCATCAACTTTGGCCCAGGGGTTTAAGAGGAGATGTCGATTAAAGTAAAAGTTTACGGACGGACGGACGCCGGACAAATTGCGATCTCAAAAGCTCACCTTGTCACTACGTGACAGGTGAGCTAAAAATGGTGACCGCTGTCCATGGGTGGCCGTCAACACAGGTTCAACTGTATTCTCATTTTGTAACAATTTGTGATTACATGTATTTACATTATCAACATTATGATTAACAGTGAAAGCTGCTTAACTCTGAGGCTTTCAACTACCTCTCCTGTAAAGTGATTCTTGTGGTCGTCTGGGGTAGGTAACTTCAGGTATATTCTTTGTTTCCATAACACTTCTCTTTCCAAGTCTGCTAGGTCTGTTTTTAGAACCTTGGCCATTTTCCTCCTTGACCAGTCAGAATCAATTTCAAGCTGAAAAAGTGTGAATTATTCTAAATACTTTTTTTAATTATTTTAAACCAGTATTTATATTTTTCACATGATAAAACTGTTCCATAAACATAAACTGTCAGAAATTATTTTATAATTGAAAGCATCACTATCTCAGAGTAAGAGATAATCATTTAAAGTCATTGAGTGAATTCTGATGGATAATTATAAAATGTTCAACACATACAGTATTTCAGATATATACTTTCGAGTACCAAGACCAACATGCTATCAAAATTGGTATTATAAAATTATATAAAAAGAAAATAGAAGACAGAACATTTCACACTTGGTTCAAAAAATTAATGTTGTAATCTTAAACTGGGTAATTATATAGACAATATCATGTATAATTCTGTTTTCTTCACCTTGACTTCTGAAAATAGGACTTTATGGAAAAGTTTTTAGACATTATGCATTATGTTTTCACTCAAAACTCATCCTTTTATATGGGTGCTGGAGTGACTGACTGTTAACTGTAGTCTGTTTTTTTACAATTGACAACTTGGTGTTTTTGGTGTTTTGTTAATAAGCGTTCTATTATTACAAGGTTACAATCAAAAGTTAATGCACTTAAAACACACAATTTGCTTGTTCATGCAATTACCTTGTATGTGGGAAAGCAAACAACTAATCTTATATGTATCGCTGCAGGACAATTCATCTTCTTTGTCGGCTGCACCAATTTTCGACTTCGTTCCCAATACTCATGGTCAGCCTTCAACAGAAATAATGTATGAACATTACTGGATCCATGCTGCTCACCTGACAGCAGCATCGTTTGCTTAATGTTTTTCGAAGGACATGAAGAGTTTATGGTCATTACAGTATATAAACAATGAAAGGCAACTCATACTGAACATATATGTGTATTACATGTATATTAAAAACTTATACATTCGTGTCGCGAAAGTGTCGAAAAAAGTCATTTGAAATTTTTTTCTGCCAAAATTCATTTATGCATCGGGTCGATTATGTTAATTATCAGGAATCTGTATTTTTACCATTTCTATGCTGGAACAAAGCCTAAAACACCAATGTATATTACATAGACGCGTACTTTGAGCAGTAGCAAGTAAATGACACGAGTTTCACTTGTTCTCGCAATCTATTATCGACCATTCGTAAGCCCAATGTTTGCCGATTGTAGGGGTGATTAACAAGATAATCGGCCCCTATCTTTCCACTCTTAACCAATCAGCGGTAAGTACTCAAGGGTCTGGCAATGACATGCAGTATGATCTTAGCGGCTGGTCTGGTTAATACATGTGTACATGTGACAGATTGTCTTAATCCCAGATGGTAAAACACATGTGTCCATTTACTCCAAGCACTGATATTCTGTGCCTACTTTTCAGTTTTTATGCGTAATAATACGCAAAAAATAAGCGTCCGCGAGAACCCTGACAAGCTGGTTACAAACCATACTTAAATTGACTGATCTTAATAGGTTAAGCAAATCTGGAAGTGACGGTAAGTCACTCAAGGAACACCTATGCACATATGCCAAATAATTTTAAAATTGGACTACAGAAGATTGAGTGAGCGAGTCTTTGGCAAGCTTGTTAACATTTTTCCTGGATGAGTTTAAAACAATTAGGTATTTATTTACAACGAAAGTAATGATTCTTTTTTATCACATGACTCACAACAACAAAACCCTTTTTTATGGAAATTCCAAGTTTATTTGGTTTTTTACATTACTTATGTTTAATATAAAAAATATGTAATGGGTATTTTATACTGAAAACAAGGTAAGTCATGTGATAATAAGTAACAATGACCAGTTAAAATACATTCAGCTTCAGAGGAACAAACCTTGTGTTCTGATGCTTTATTTTTTTCTGCTCTGTGTCTGTCTGGACCATTGGCACATTCTTGGAGTTGGTGCCCAATAACAATAAAAGGGACTCCATCAAATGATATGGGCAACTCTGTACTTGAGTGATCTTCCCAGTACAGCCGACCCACCTTCAGAAGCGACCGCTCTTAAAGAATAGAATAAGGTAAATTTGACCATTTACAAGGCTACCAGTAAATAATCCTGCATAGAATCACTAAAAAGCAGAAAAAAACAATAGAAACTAACTCAACTATATTTATGTCTATAAATGACTTTATATCACGGCAGCTTTTGCGCATATTGATCAAACATAATATATAACTAGAAACTGATTCCAGCAGTGGCCACTGTAAAGCAAATACTTACCACCCTGTTTTGGAATAAATTTTAGTATATTCATGTATACATTTTTTTTAGAGACTGATACTGAATCTTCTATAACCTGTGTTAAAAATAAATCTAAGCAATGCACATTACATTGCCCAAACACAGTCAGGGGCTCATATATGGACGATGTACTATATACACGTCGAAATAAATATTTCTGTCTGTCTAACAAAATGAGGGTCTGCCAAGTCAAAAACTAGCATAAGACTCTCAATATACCATATGCTACTGAGTATACGGACAATAGGCTAACTTTCCGCGCTTAGTTGGAATTACTGCTGCTTTTATTATTAAGCTAAGGACATTTAACCTGGCTTTCCCATGTTCTTTGATTTGACCTTTACAAATCTCGTCAAGCTCCGCTTCTCCCACTCAAACAAATAATCGTGCAGTTTTTGTTGGGCGTCTTCGCCACAAAATACTAAACGCGTTGGATCTTCCGCCATGCTTTCGTCCGCAATTTTGAAACTGCATTTAATTTACCACATTACCACTGCATTCTCTCACCAGAGGGCGTGCTACACAAGTTTCGCTTACACCTCTGTCAACGCCGGGAAAAGTAGTTCTCATACACGTGATATTCTATCGTCACATGACTGTCGCACAAACCAAAACAAACATGGCGACCACGCCGGTAAAAGTTTCAAAGATTGACTGTTTTGTTTGTTTAGCTGCTAATGTTAAAACCTTTAAGCTTACAGGCAAGAAATTAACGGCAGAAAACTTTGAGAATCAGTTAATTAAATTATTAGTGAGCAGTATCGCAGACGATTTATTGAAAAAGACCGATGTTGAACCTGAAGTGTGCAGAAACTGTCATAACAAAATAGTTTAATTTTTTCACTTTTCTGAGCAACTAAAGGCTTCAGCGTTGTCCTTCTTGTCTGGAGCAAGTGTTTGTATAAAAAGGGGAATGCTTTCCCCCCTCACCCCAAAATCTTTGAATGTCTCATCTGCTGACACAATGAGGGGAAGCTCAAGAAAACAATTAAAGTTACTTCCTGATACCATGGAAACCAATACAACACCATCGTCTTTTGATAGAGAAGATACACGCGAAAGTCAAATACTTTGTGAACCACATAGTAAATCAACAATATTACTTGAAAATCCAACTTTAACTACAGTTGTAAGAACTGATCACCCCTATAATACAAATATCATTAGGAACAGCTCAGCAGAAAACAAAGCTCAAGAAGAAGAAATTTTATCCATTTTAGAGCGAATGTTTGGCAATGAAAATGAAAACAGTGATCTCTCTCAGAGCGTGATGTTGCAGACTCTTAGATCCCAGTCATTTTCTTTGACATCAAAGACTGCTCCCTTTGCGTCAGTTCTTTGCTACAAGGGACCACAGCAAATTGTTGAATGTGAAGGAATCATTCACAATATTATCCATGAAATGGACAAAAGGTAATTCATGAATTATATAACCCTGTACTAGTTATAATTTTGTTTGTTTCATGTTTTCAGGAATTTATTTCAATAAATTAAAAATTTTATGAAAGTCAGCTGAAATATGTTAGTATGAATTAGAAATTTTCATTAAATGGAACTGGTATGGAACACCAGTCAATATAAATGTGAACAAAAGTACATTAGAATCTAAGTACTTTCACAGGTTTAAAATTTCCAAATTTTACAAAGTTTGACCAAAACTTTTGTTTTAAATTTTTTTTTGAATGGCAAAATTTACAAAAGCCCCAGCAGGATTCAAACTCATGACTTACAGATCCATAGATAACACTCTAATCTATTGCTCTACACTGTTAGCTAACTGATTTGGGAAATAAAAAAATATTTAAAATTATAACTGATTTTAATTTTCATTTGAATTGGCAGAACGACACAATATGGAAGTGTCATAGGCGTCAGAATGGAGGGAGGGAGGCTTAGCCCCCCCCCCCTCCCCCACTCTTTTGCAAATTTAGACATATTACCAATACTCATTTTTGGCTTGTCAAGATATCTGATAAGGTCTAGCCCCCCCCACCCCCCCCCCCCCCCCTTCCCCCCACTTTCAATTTGCTTTCGACGCCACTGAGTGTTCCATACCACCTTAATTTGCCCTAGTGCAGAGGAAATGTTTATACATGTATTTGAGCTTAATTGTAGTGTCTCATATGTAAGGCTAAAAATGTATCGTTATGAACAAGTATCGTTATTAACCCCTTAATGGTAACTGCAGTTCTGCTCTTTTGCAGGGCAAAATGACATAGTTTGGTGAAATATGATGTAGCATCAATTGTTTCATTTACGTCATTTAATTATCTACCTACTAAAATTTCAGCAAAGTATAAAGTATGTCAATTTGCCATGTAAGAGTTTATTATAAAAAATCAATTGAACCAGCAATGTACAACAGTCATTGCATGTTGAATACATCTTTGTTGTAGGTTGCCATTCTTGCTACAAGTTTTTTTGGCAATAGCAGTGCCAAATTCGAAAAAGATCAATAGCTCGATTATTCCTGTCTTGGCCACCTGTTACAGCATTTTGATGAAACATAGGAGTCAGAACCTCACAGCTTTTCACAAGATGACTTCAGCTATTGCTGCAGAAGGAGGTCTTGATGACAGGGTAGGTATTAAATGATGTGTAATTAGTGAAGAAATTTTGGTTTCTATTGTTCTTTTCTTTTTTTTTACTGCATGGTTATTTATTTGGGATTGTACTTGTAGTGATTTCTAACTTTTCATTGACAAACATGTAAATTCATTAACTGACATGCAGGCACTAATAAATCAAAACTTATACTCTGTAATGAGGATGAATTAATATTTGATTTACTTGCAACATTTAAGGGACAAAAAGTTTTAGTTTCTTTACATATAGCACTCTGTTAGTTATCTTACATCATTACATGGTTCAATCCCATACAGTGTTTGGTTTGATTTTGTATTGATATTAACAAGAAAATAACGATACAAATCTTAAGTACTCACTACAGTTTCTCTTCAGACATAATGCCATCCAATCTATAGAACTCTTTCAGAAATTTATAAAATAAGTTATGCAATGTTACTTATATATTGTATATATAACAGAAAACAGGGGAAACCCATGCCTTCTTCCCCTTAAATGACAAAATATGGGGGAGGGATATATAATATAAAATATTTTCCCCCAATTTTGATGATCATGCAGGTCCATAGAAGGGGAATTGTAAATTATAATTAAAGTTTATATACATGTACATATATAACCAAGTCCCTCATAGACAACATTCACTAATTGCGAACACATCTCGAATCAAGAAACGCTTACAGGGAACTGATTCACAATGAAATTTTGGCATTATGTACTCTCACCTTATCTTTTTCCAGTTATGAATATTGTAAGTAGTAATTAAGTTTCAATAACTAAGATTACAGTAAGTCTTTCAACAAAACTATGACAGTGATTTGTTCTCCTTTGTTATTGTTTAGTTTTTGTTTGTTATATCTATATCATTACCATGTTATTGTTTGTTATTTGTGTTGATGTTATTTTGTTAAAAATTATTTATTATACAGGAAGTTCGGGAATGAGTGTAAACTATAAGGAAACCACAAAAAGTAAGTTTTTCATAATTCTGCATTAAAGAAAGTAAATACATGTACAGCTTTTATTGAATTGTCTCAGCTAAAAATAGTTTATTGTCTTCTGTAAAATATAAACATTTTATTTTTTGCTTTCCTTAGATGTGTAAAGGACAGTTGTTTGAACATTTCTTTTCATAATTATATATACCCTGGTATATGTACATATACTGGACAGGTATACATTTAAGGGATATGAAAAATCTCACTGTGCATTTTCAGCTTAAACTGTAAACATATTTTGTTCTAAGGTTGCATCTACCTGGTAAGCAAAGATTACAATTTAACATTTAATTTATTTGTTCCCATGTTTTATTTCACAGGGCCAAACAAGATTCAATCATTTAGGGATTATACTTTCATCTCAGAGAAGATTAGAGTTTTAGGACAGCTTAGGGGAGTAATTTCAAAAATCAATTGTGAAGAACCTGCAATCCAATCCCTTAGTTAAGGTGACAGGTGAGTTGTTATGACTTTCCCAATTAACATTCAGATGTTGAACAACTAACTTTTTATGTAACCAGAAAAGATTGTCAATGAATTATTTGTTCACCATCTTATGTATAAAAGAAATTGAAAAAGGAGTTTTTGAAAAAAAAAATCCTGATTACAATTATGTATGCATGTAACATATAACTTATACTATTAACCATTAATGATCTCTGCTTACATTGGACATGAAAAAAAAAGGAATTATTATAATGTAAGAAGTAAAAATACTCAAGATTTGTATGTCCACTGATATACCAGTACATGTATTTGATATGTTTGTAAACAGTGAGAATACTGGTGAATTGTCTTGCTCCTAATTTTACAGGTGACAATTTGGACCAGTATGTTAGGGCTTCACAGCTAACAGCAGAGAGTAGAAATAAGGATCTACACCTTTTCACCTCCAACCTGATATTTCCTCGAATTGCCACTGTGGACATGTGCAATGAACCTCCTAAAGTTGATATTGCAACATTGTCAGCAGACAGTGTTCTTCTGGCATCAGACAGTGTTAAGCGGGAACGACTGAAGTATTCTTATTGGTGTTCTACTGGGCAGAATTCTTTGTAAAATTCCTGCATTTCAACATTTGAAGAAGCTGTTACCAGATCATATTCCTCATGAATATACCAGGAAAATGTCAGCACCCTCAAAAGTGTTTCCACTACCCATCATGTTCAAGAATGAAGCTAAGCATGAGGATTGTTTAGCAATAATGGATGGATATGAGAGCCAGTTGGTTGATCTTTATACAGAAGCATTTGGTAATTCAATATTAGCATATAAGATAATCATTAACTATTAAATTTTTTGTGTGATTTATTGTCAGAACTAATATTATACCACATATTGTTGTTTTGTTGATTGGTGTGTTATTTTCAGTAAATTTTAAGCATCATTGTGCCATAAACTATAATTCATAATTCTTAGAAATATTAGATGCAGACAGGTGTTGGGAGATTTTAAATTTAAACAAATACATGTAAACTTTGATTCTTTAATAGGTAATGTTAAGCTACTGAGGAAATACAAGTGTGTCATCGGTGGTGACCAGTTGACACGATGCAGGCTTCAGGAAGCTAAAAATCTGCGTACACTATCTGTTACACCAGAGAAAAGGTTTGAAGATCTATACCCAATAGTTTGTGAACTTTGGCACAGCAAAGCAGGACTTTTTAGAGATAAGTTGATTATTGCTATAAATAAATGTATTGACTGTATATGAGCTTCTATTGTATATTTATAGACATTAGGATAGATAAAGTAACTGTATATTCATTATATATATATATGTTATTTATCCACAAATTTTAAAATCAGTCAAATTTGATCAATTTAAATTTCAGAGCAGACAACTGTAGTTTTATACACACACATTAATTTCATTTCATTTCTATTTTTAGAAATGCTACAAGAGGCTCTACAAAAATAAGAATTCTCCAGGAACTCTCAATTACTTCAAAACCATACTACATAGGTCAAACGTTAATGGTAAGGTAAAAGGAAGATTTAGACCACATCATGATCTATTAATGGTTACCGGCGAGGCAATGATTAAAGAACAGTTTCTCGAATATTTTGAAATGGACAATATGGAAAGCAACCCAGAAAATGATCTGACAATAACTGATGGGAAAACAGATGTAGAATTGAAGGAACAACTGCTTGACCGTATAACCAAGTTTATGGACTATTACGGATACTGCAAAGCTGACACTGAACAGAGTGAACCAAAGGATCTTCAAACTCAGCAAAGATATCAGTTGTTAAATGTAAATAACAGCATTGTTCAAAGAATAAGAGTGTTAGAAGGATCATTCACAAATACTAAAGGTGGAATTGGGAAGAATATTGAAAGTGACCTAGTCCAAGAACATAGTGTTTGCAGCCAAAAACATCTCATCAAGTCACTCGGGGCAAATAAAACAGAGCAGTCGATATCCAGAGTTACAAGGTCAGCTGATGCTATCGATGAAATATGTTCAAATTTTGACTCAAGTATTCTGCTGAACCCCAAAAGTGGAAGACACTCCAAAACAGTCACAGAGTCCGATGAAATACGGTTATCCAAGGAGCTTCGAAAGCTCAGGCCATTCCGATTTACCCTCGGCAGGGTGTGTGATGGTTTCCAAGATATCAGACATGTGCCGTTAAAATTGGAAGACTTTCTGAAATTTAAGTGCAGAATTCATGAAATTATCAGCCGCTTAACTAGAGGATTCAATGTTGCAGTTGAAGAGGAGGAAGAAGAAGACTATGAAAATTTAGATTATTTACCACCTATATAAATAATAATAATAGATCTGTGACTATTTAGAAGAACCTTTGACTGCAAGTAATATGCTTATTTCAGAAGTAA
>JAZAYU010001133.1:0-82126 GCA_038501625.1 Corbicula japonica | reverse complement strand
GTAAAGATGATGCGTGGAAAGACTGTGCTGAGATACAGTATGAAGGCTGTATGGAGAGTGTGTGTGGGGATGCGTTGTGTAAGGGCTGTATGATGAAGATATGTGGGGGCTGTATAGAGAGTGTGAGGGGGGGAGAAGTATTTAGAGAGAATATAAGAGACGCCGTGTGGAGTGGAGATGCTGTGTAGGAATGCTCGATGTTAAGAAAGTGCTGAAAATATGTGTGTGGGTGGTGTGTGGTGAGGGTTGTGGAGAGGCGCTGTAGACAGAATGTGTAGGGGTGCGTTGTAGAAAGCCTTATGAAGAGCCAAATAGGGACCTGTGAGAAAGTGTGTGAAAGGACTGTGTGGAGAGACAGGTAAGGAGGATGTGGGGACGATGCTTTGTGGAATGGATGTGTGGGATGTTTCGAAGAGAAGCAATGTCGGGATGGCTATGTGGATAGGCTGCGTATTCAATGTTTGGCGTTAGCGTTTGTGTCTCTGCTTTTTTATCACAATTAACAGTAAAATCATTTAAGTTGTTTAATTCCCGCTGTGCTGTATTTTTCTAAGCTATGCTTGTGAAACGAACTAATAACAAACGATACCAACTTGTAAGTTAATAAGTTGACTTTCTTTAATTATGAGAGTAGAAATTTGTGACAAATACGTTTTGCGAGAAATTATTAGTTTTGTTCAACTGCTTTCACCTATACAATTTTAAAATGGAACTTTTTTACAGATTCATCATCGGACACTATGAATTTGCTGTCAGTTCAAATGTTTGGCTAAATGTAATACTTTCTATGTTGCAATGTGTGCTAAATAAAACTCAAAATCAATAAAAATTTAATTCAATTTCAGTGAAACTGAGGGTCATGTACTTGGATCTACATTTGAAGAGAAACCTGTACAGAACGTCGAGATAAAGACCAAGAATAAAAATAAGAATAAAAATGTTAACTGATCAACTTTACATTGTCTACATATATCTTAAAGGCATTAAACAAAATAACTCACTATTGCTTCTTCATGTAAGGGCCATTTTACCCTCAGAAATCGGTGTGTTTCTGGCGTGTTTGCAGGGGGAGAACTTGAAAAGGAACGAAATCGATTTCAGGTTGATATGATGTTGTATATATAGAGCAATGGTGATGCAATGTATGAAACACAGATGACTGTCCAATACATTGGTGGTCGCTGGAATGAGCAAATAACGGAAGAGCAAATGTATGTTTATTAGTATTTGCAAGTGTCAAAAAATATAATAATCTCATTTTAATTCAATATAGTTCAAAGGCCATGTCTGCGCTGTAATAAAATGGTATTATTTAGGAAAACAAACAATAAACATTAAGAAGACATGGAATAATTGATTGCAATACAACACAAATCACTTTCTTAGCATCGGGAATCAACCAAACTAGCACTCTTGTTAACCGGAATGCTGATGGAGATATGACATGATGTTTGTAATATATCGTAGTATGTTTTCTTCAGATTGAATGATAGAATATTTTCTGCTTAATGTGTATGTACTGGAAGTTGGATGTTTGCATTGTACACATCAGTGCCAAAGCTATTCATTTTAATAAACTATTAATCGAGCATTAGTTTATTTATTCTAGTAAAGTAGAGACGGTGAGGTCAGTGGAACTTGGTAGCTGTTACACTATTATGTTTCTTGGCAAATCCTTAAACTTGAAATCTGATTGTTACCAAGAAACAAGATTGCTTAATAAAAGTGAAGTCAACACCAGGCCCCAGTATAACAAACAATATGATGCTCCACCTACATCAGCTGGAAATATTTATTGAAATTCACAGTAAAAAATACAATTTGTGATTTGTGAACTTTAGGTTATCCAGCGTATCTAACACTCATATTTGGATGAAATAAAAATGAGCACCGATACATCGGCACTTTCAAAGATCTTTAAGTTAAAAGAACTTGTTTCACAATCGATTAATTAGTGGTCTAGGGGTAGAACGCTGAAGAAACTTGCTCCCAACACGTTAATTTACTTGCGACAAAAATGCAAATTAAGAATCATGATTTTTAAGTGTTTATTAAATTTCTTTCAAAATCCTTCATTATAAAAAAATAATAAGTTCCAAGACAATTTATATAAATAATGATTTGGACAAATTGTCCATATATTTCAATATATGTATTGTTTATTACCTCCCTTTATAAAAGATGAGTACTGATGAAAATACTGAGGTGCTAGGCGACGCGCATTTCCATTACGGCCCAAGAACAGGCTCAGTCATACCAAGCTGCGATGATTTCTTATTTGCCGTGTTCGATAACTTTCATTTCAAAGAACCCTTTTCATCTGTTTAAAATACTGTCGCTTAATTGACCTTGGTTCAAATTCATAATAAATATATACTGTGAAACCTCGGTATCTTCATATACGGCAGTAAGATACCGGTATCGGTTATTTAAAAGAAGTAACAGCTTTCAAAGCATAGTATATCACCAGTGGCGCTTGACTATCATCAAACCCAACTCTTACTAATACACCAATGTCGCTTGACCAGCTGCCCCACCCCTTGCCAACCCTTAATTGTACGCCCTTGTTTTCTTGTAAAAATTGTGTCAAGTCACTGATAGAATACCATTCTATCAAAATATACGAAAATACACCGTCAAAATCGTAGTTCTAAAAATTCCATATTCTATTTATATTATCGAAATTTGTTTATATTCAGATCGTTTAAGACAAATATTGCAGACACATGTTAACATAAGCAACTGATTTAGAAACAAACCAGAAATAAACATTTAAAATGCAAGTTGTGGGTGTTTTATGTTGTATGTGAATGTCAACATAATTGTGAAGGCAACTCAACAAATCTATTATGAAGTTTATTACATATATATACAAGATGTTAGCATGATGAAATCTCTATATCAAGTGAAGTTATACGGTGAAGGAAGCGCTCACTGCGGGCCGCTTCCAAAGTCACGTAATCGGTCAGTTAAAGTCTGTTTCAATGATAGAACATCTCCCTCGTTATGAATGAATTGAGAATTCGGCATCCTGCAACTTAATATTTATATAATAAATCAATAAGATAATAATTAATGCAGAAACAAGCAATGATAATATTGAATCACTATTTAACTGTTACTCCAAATATTTAGAGGAATGCATGCTTCTTTAACCTTTAACATTTAATATTTTGACATTTTATATTTTTCATTTATTGGCAAGCGTTACCTCTAAACGCCATGCATCAAAAACATGTCGCATATTTAGTTTTAACAAAAAGTTTACAGAAAGTCATAATCTCAGCTTTAAATGATTAGGCACTGAAAATTTATAACAAAATTCACCTTTAAGCATCAAATCATCGGTAAACATGAATTAAATCCGGTAAGAAATTATATTCAAGTACTGTGTATGCAGAACTTTCACTTGACACATTCCCGATTGACAGTTGCGTAAAAAATTCGTAGACGGAAATAATATTTTCAATAGTCAGGTTATGTCCTTTAAACAGTAAGAAAAAACAATCAAACTATTGTACGCTAACTTTAATTATCAAGAAAATATATATTTCTGTCCGATTTTATATGGAAGTATGATTTATATTATAAAAAAACATCTATTTATTTGTAATTCGTCTAATTAGTACTGTATAATATGAGGCGGATGCATGATTTGCATCAGCCAATCAGAATCGAGCAATGTCTACACGGCTGAGAGCCGCATATACAAAAATACTGTGGTGGAAATTAAAATGGATTATCGTAGATTATAACTGGAAAATGTAAGTAATTTATGTGTCTGAAGCAAGAATAATGGTAATATTAATGAAATATTGCTATATTTAGGTCTATCATGTTGTAAATTTGCCGATAACTTAGATATTGTCCCGACTGAAAATCGGTCGGAACATGCGACACGAAAACTGCGTTCGGCGATATGACGTCGTAATTGCCATAAAATAAAAAAATGATAAATAAGCATTTACGACGTCATATTTATAGGACTATTTAACTGTATGGCATCAATGAAATAATCTTCCACATACTGGTGTAATTGTTTATACGCGATCACGTTTATTGATTATCCCATTCATTGCTGTAGAAGCGCTCATTCTGTTTTACAACTCTTCCAGACCGTGTTACATAAGGGGATTTGGGAGCTGGGATATTCGTGCTTACATTTGAAAGGTTATCTTGACTGGAGATATGGGGTTCAGGTGGGGAATTTTGGAGTATGTTAAGGTCGGAATGTGATTTGCCTGAAACGTTCTCGTTCTTGTCGTCAAAATAGAATAGGTCTGTAGACAAGACTTGATATGGTCTGTCTGGGAATTCTGAGGTGATCATAGGCTCTTTTGCATTCGAATCTCTGTGAGTGAGACAAATGGGACATTGCAAAATATGCTCCGTTATTTGCTTTTGCATTCCGGGCCAGAACAGCGAATCTTTAGCACGTTGTAGGGTTTTGGTTACTCCTAGGTGACCTGTGTGCACCTGTTTGATCATTTCTTGCTGTAATGATTTAGGAATAAGGAGTGTCTGACCTCTGAAAATTAAGCCGTCTTCGAATAAAAGCTCGTCTCTGTGATTCCAGTATTCAGCGATTTCGGGGTCACAGTCTGACCTAGAATCCGGCCAGCCGTCTAGTATAGTCTTTTTCAATATACGCATGTCACGTACTTCTCGAATTTCCTGGCGGATTATTTCCAGACGTCTGTCGGTAACGTAAAGTTGCTTTCTGATAGAATGAACATGTGTGTCTATGCCGTCGACAAGTGTCGGGTATGTGTCATTGACCGAGTGTCTTGACAAGAAATCGGAGACAGGGATATCTTTTCCGCGAACATGTTTGACCGTAATACCGTACTTCTGTAGCGACAGGAGTAACCTTTGTAGTCTTGGAGGGGCTGCCGACAGGGTTTTTTTCATTATAGCCGATATGGGTCGGTGGTCACTAGGAACTTTCACATGCCTACCGTATGTAAATTGATGAAACCGCTTGCAACCGAAAGCGATAGCAAGGAGTTCGCGCTCAATGTTGGCATAAAGCTTTTCACTAGAAGTCAAGCTTTTGGATGCGTAAGTAATTGGCCTGTCCCTTTGCCAGAGAGAGCAGCCAAGGCCATTTTGCGAAGCATCGCATTCTAAGATTAGAGGCTCTTTGGGGTCATAGATACCAAGAACTGGTGCACTTGTTATGATTTCTTTGACCTTTTCAAACGCACAGAAATTCCACATCTTTCTGCAGGAGGGACCTTAGGGGAGTTGTGAACTCTGCAAGGTTTGGGGCGTATTTGGAAAGGTAGTTTACCATGCCGAGAAAAGTTTCCAATTCTGTTCGAGAATTAGGTTTGTTTAAACGGGTGATTGCGTCAATTTTGGCAGTGTCGGGTTTGAGGCCCTGACTAGAAATAATATGCCCAAAGAAAGGGACTTCTTCGGCACCGATAATGCATTTGTCAGGGTTGAATTTGACCCCTTTTTCTCGTGCTCTGTTGAGCGCGTTACGCAAGTTCGCGTCATGTTCTGACCTTGATCGACCATGTATGAGAATGTCATCAACTATTGCGTGAATTACGGGCAGGTTCTCAAAGATTTCATTGCATTTTTGCTGAAAGATGTCACCTGATGATGTTATGCCAAATGGGAGTCGTAGGTACCTGTTTCTCCCAAAATGTGTACTGAACGTTGTTAGGAGAGAGGAGGCGTGATCTAATTTCACGCTCCAGTAAGCGTGCGTGATGTCTAGAATGCTAAAGTGGGTTGCGCCCGATAGATCGGACGTCACGTCGTCAAGTGTAGGCATTGGGTAATGCGGTCTACGATTTGAGTCATTTAGGGCTTTTGGATCAATGCAGACCCTAAGTTTGCCTGCTTTTGGCTTTTCTACTAGCACGATGGAATTAACCCAGTCGGTGGGCTCGGTGACCTTTGTTATAATTCCGTCTTTGACCATGCAGTCAAGCTCATTTTTGAGGCGGGGCTTGAGAGCTTCTGGAACTTTGCGCGGGGGGTTTACCAAAGGGATAGCATTTTCCTTTAGGTGCAACTTTGCGACTCCTGGAATTTCCCCTATTCCATTAAAGAGAGTTTGTATTGTGACATAACGACTTCCTTGGTCAAGATTTGAGGCTCATTAGGGGTGATCTCTACAGAATATGTCAGTTTAATAAGGTTAAGGTCGAGCGACGACCTAAGGCCAAGCAGGGGCTGGGAGTTATTTTCCACAACATAGAAAGTTGTGACGATCTTGTTTGATTTGTGTGAACAAGGCAGTTGTACTTTTCCAAGAACTTTGATAAGATCCCCCGAGTAAGAGGTTAACCTACTATCTGGGGGTTCTAAAGTGTGATTCACCTGGAGGTTTCTGAATATTTCGCTTGAGATTATATTACACTCGCTGCCTGTATCAATTTTGAATTTTATCGGGGTTTTGTTCTAAACGTTAGGGCCAAGACTGACTAAGGCAAAGGCACGGTCTGGAAGGTGGGAAGAATGCGCACTTACCATGTCAATGCAATAATCCGTATTGTATTGTCCATTGCCACAATATTCACTCTCATTTTCACTATAAGCCCTGTCACTCATAGAATTGGTGTCAATGTTGCACACAGATTTCGGTTGTGATCTGCAAACGTTAGTAGTGGTTTAGTTTGCCGCATTTTCGGCACTGTTTTCCGAATGCTCGGCAGTCAGATTTGTTAGGTCCGTGGAACTTGCCACAGTTGCCGCATGATTGTTGTTGCTGTCGCTGCTGCTGCTGCTGCTGTTGTGGGTGGTTTCGTGTTGGCGCTTGCTTTTGAAGGTGATGTCGTGGTTGTTGTTGTTGTATGTTTCGTAATGGCATCCACAAGCGATGACGATGCTGACGACGAAGCCTGATTTTGTGGCGATTGAATGTTCATTGACGCCATTTGTTTCTGGCAGTATTCATAACTCTGCGCAATTTGTATAGCTTTGTCCAGGGTAAGTTTCTCCCCCTCATTAATAATTTTTTCGCGGATCCTTGAATCGTTCGTGCCGATGACAAGCCTGTCCCGAATCATCTCGTCCATATTATCACGAAACTGGCAATCCTGCGCACGAACTCGCAGCCTGGTGACGAATTTGTCAATTGGGTCCGAACCCTGCACCTCGTTATAGAATTTAAACCGTGCGAATATTGGATTTAGCTTGGGCTGGACGTAAGCCTGAAACTTGTCGTAGTGAGCCTTTAGGCTTTTATTCTCTGCATCAGAGAGCCTCCACGTTTGATGCACGTCGCGTCCTTTATCACCAGCCCAGAGGAGCACGTACGCGATTTTTTCCTCCTCAGTTTTGTCGCTCAGTGGACCCTTAAATATGAGTTCAGTGTGTCTTTTGAACCTCTCCCAGGCCTCTGGAAGATTGCTGGATTCCCAGTCCGTGCTGGGTGGCGTAATTCCATTCATATTCATTGTCTATAATTCCAGTTTCAATTAATCACAGAATGTCACACAGGGTTCAATTATGTTCTGACACCATGTTTTATGTTGTATGTGAATGTCAACATAATTGTGAAGGCAACTCAACAAATCTATTATGAAGTTTATTACATATATATACAAGATGTTAGCATGATGAAATCTCTAGTGAAGTTATACGGTGAAGGAAGCGCTCACTGCGGGCCGCTTCCAAAGTCACGTGATCGGTCAGTTAAAGTCTGTTTCAATGATAGAACAGTGGGGGAATATGTTCTTCGAAATAACTGAGTTTTATTTCACATCAATAATGTCTGTATAAATCATTGCAGCTTAGTCGAATGTCCTAGCAAGAAAATCCAAAACGATGATTACGGAGCCACATTTCAACTCTTACTTACATGCATTCTCACATGGTGCATTCAATCAGAGCTGTTATCAGTAACGTCTTTTGAAGGTCATTGAGCACGATACTTTTCTGCTAAGTTAATAGTACTTCTAAAATTACTTTTTAAAATATGGGTTGTTCCAATATCAAGGCCAATATAGATGTGGATATTGTTCAATCACCCCAAGGATATATTTCCTGCTTTTAAATTTTGCCTTTTGGCGTTGACTGTGATATGAAATATTTATAGTCTCAGATTGTCAAATTTTGTTTAGTTCCGTTAATTCTTTTCTTGCTAAGGGCAAACCCATTCTTTTATCTGGGGACCATATGCCGCTAATTATGTAATGGCATTTAACTGAAAATATCGCATTGTTCAAAGGGTTCCGTGTTCGCCGCCATATGCACACCATCGGTTGGTATGGATCGAAATTGTACTGTTTATTTATGTAAATAATGAGATGCGCTTAACCGGTGCTAGGCTGCGTTGGTAGAATTATGCGTTGCCCATTGAACAGGCTCAACCAAACCAAGTCTACAATATTTTCATTTTTATCGTGTTCGGTGACTTTCAAAGTTCCCCTTTCATCTATTTTACCTAAAACCAATCTGATTAATTAAAACCATCTCCCGAAAACCGCTATAGAACATTTTATTAGATCCGACTTTAGTGAGATTGACCTAATTGAGATTGACATTATTCTCTACCCCCACCTAGCCTGGCACCAGCTAGGTGGTTTATTGAAAAAACACTAAAATACTTATTATTTCTTTTTTATTTAATTTCATTTTTTTCTGATAGGCTGAACCTATGTTCTGGGAGATAAGGGAAGTAAAATGTTTATCAGTAAGGTACCTGCAGGAGTTGCTTTTCTTCGAGGTATTGATGTTTATTGTGTAAATGACAAAAGAATATATAACAGAACATAGGGACGGGAGCCACTCTATACCCCAACCTATAAAAATATATGTACGCGCGGACAGACGGCTGTCATTTTGTTTTAACCTGCGTATTAATATGATTAGCTTTGTTGTCACCCTTGCCATTAAAGACAGGGCTTTGAAAAGATTGGGATTTTGCACAATCCTTATTAATAGTTTGTGAGCGTCTTTACGAAACGCTACAGATAGCACAATATAAACAAATCATGCATGCCTATCCGTCAACTTTTATTCAAATTTTGAAACATAAAATAATCTTGCATACAGTATCGAGTAATACTTTTTAACAAAATAACTCTATGTTTTATTTTTGTTTTCTTATTATTTTAATTTTTTGTAAATAACCTCTATAAAATTACCTCCCTTTATAAAGCTAGCCTTGTTTATTATACAAATTTTGTGTTAACCAAGGGCAAAAAACTGGTGGCTATTTTTAGAAAAGGTTTTGTTGACAGTAAAAAAGTGAGTAAATGTGTAGCAGTATCAGCAGGGAGGGTTTGACTGGTCAAGAGCCAATGTTTCAAAAAGACTGCAACATTTAAAAAAATTGATTCAAATTTCAGCGGACATGAAGATTTCATAGGTCGTTAAATATAAAATTGCTCATCGTCGTACCTAAAGAATGTTAGAATTGCTGCTCAAACATAAATATGCAGTAGATCAGGCCAGGTCGGACCAGGACGAGCAAGTGCTGGCATTTGTATGTATATGTGTAAAATTAATTGCAGACTTGCTATCCGATTGATCAGTATTATGTTTTGTTATACATGAGCTATAAGTCACTTCGTCATAAGATTTCAAACTGAGGAATAAATTAATTTTTCCTGGTTGAATCAAACAAATTTTTTTAATAAAGCCAAAAGCACGAGACATGATAAATCATTTAAAACACGACGAAAAAAAAACGTATTTGGGTATTTAAAAATTGTTGCGACCTGAAGACCGTATGAACGACGTCCCCAGAAGAGTGTTTCGTCATTTTAGGCTTTCATGTAAAGGTGCAGAGGACAATTCTATAATCGTCCAATGGTTAAAAGTCTCGTCCGAAAATTTTGTTTGAGAAGCATGGTATGGACTCGGAGGCGCTTTTAATTCACCCAGTACTGGCCGCATTCAAAAGAATCCGAAGTGATTGTCATTCACTTATAACTGCAATAGTTTAGTGCCAGCATCCCTTTCTTTATACGAGTAAAGGGAGAAAATATTTCACAAAATTATATTGAACTATTTAAGAGTTTAAGCTTTTTTAAACACTTTTTTTGTAAATATGATAATATTGTTTATAGTTAAATTATTTCAGTTTAGATTTTATTTTATTTATAAAATTTAAACCCTAATTAGTGGTATTTATCATTTATAAATGTTAAAATTGCTTATGTTAATGATTAGAAGAATCTCACATAATATGTGGATTGTGGAAATTGCATAATATTTTAAATGCCCCGATTTTAATGTCGGGGGTGATAAAAAATATGAAAGATTAATACTTGTATGTATAATGAACTATAAATCGCTATGAAATTAGAAAATTTCATAGCTTCTGTTTTATGCTGCATATGTAGAACAACTTCCCAAACAAATTAGAGTCTAGCGTGGATGGGCTGTGCATGGTGCTGTTGGAGATCGAAAAAAACCTGATTAGTTCGATCCCGAACCTGCGAAGACATTAAATACTTAGATATTATAATAATTTTTGCACAACACAATTTTACGGTGTGCAAGAACCTATTACCTTAAGCAAAATAAAGTGCATCGGAGGGAAGACTAGTAGTTAACTCTAGATATAAAGCCACAATGAGTCATGTCATATTCTTGATACTTGAAGCACACTTCCTGTCAACCCATGCCAAATGATTTTAAAAATAAAATAAGCAGGATTGCCCAGATAATATATAATTCATTTTATAAGGAACTTCAAATTAAAGAATATTTTTAATAAAAATCATCATATAAAAACCTACTGATATGTATAAAAAAGAGAAAAGAGCCTAAAAAGTACCGAAAACACCAAAGGTTTAAAATAAACAAACAATGTTCTACAAATATATGTTGCTAATTACAGGCTAATCTCAGTTGCACTTTTTGATGTAACCAACCTGCCAGTTATAATCAGAATCATTTGAAGGTCCTATGTTTGAGAATGAATACTTTAAAGTTAATAAAGAAGACAGGTTCAATTGCATTTTAAAATTAAAGAGCAGGTCTATAGTAAATGTCTACTTTTAATCAAGTTTAATGATAGATAAATCAGCCATTGAACATCAATGATAAATGGCTGTTTGCTGCCGAGTTCTTAAGGCCAGAATGGATCGTATTGGATAGTATAACAAAGTTCATGTATGATTTTTTTTCGGAACGTACTTAAAATGTTCGGTGACCGATGCTTATATGAAAATAATTATAGAGAAAAAAACTGTGAAATCCTTCAATCATTACTTGTAATTTTGATTCTATGAGAGCGTCTTTCGATAAATGGATATGGGGCGGGGACCGTGGATGGGTGGACGGAGGTTGTAGAAATCATCTATGCAGCATTAAGTCATGAAATTCACCCCATACATAAATCAAGCGGAGAGAAATCGTGACAAAACTAAGGTTCACACTCATCGTCCGCCATTGCTATAATGTCGACTCAATGAAAAGTTCGATCAAATAACTTTGAAATTCAACATTTATTCAAAAAGGTATGATAGATATGGTGTTATAAATAAATACATACTTTCAGTAAGGAGTCACACATCCAAACACACTGTTATTACACATATATTCTCCTTTTATGCTGTTTTGAGTGATATTTTGGATTAAATTCAATATAAAAAGACCACATGTAATCAATGTTATAATTTGTTTCCGAAATCAGTGGTTTTTTGGTCATTTGTTCAAGTGTGCATAATAAATGATCATATTATTAAAAGCCGAACGCATGACATACATAAGCGAACATTCAGGAAGCTCGCACTGTGCCCAACATCATAAAACTTAATCGAATGCTTGAAATGTGTGTGTGTTCTTAGTTTTATGATCTTGGGCATTGGTTACATTAATTAAAACAGCTCAAAACACTGTTGTCAAATACTAGTTTTTCTTGCATACCGAATAAGTATTTCCGAGTGTTTTACCGGGGAAAGAAATCTTATCTTTTCCCTAGGGAAACGATAACGTTCGCGTGATACACGAGTGACGTCACGTCTTCAAGCATCTGACGTAATTTATTCAAGTTAGTGACGTCATTTAGAAAAAAAGATTTACGTTAACGTCAATATTTCAGCGTAAGGAAACAAAATTTAGTTAGTATACATGAACAAAAATGTTATGAACAGTAAACGGTATGCATGAAAAAGTATCCTGCATGGGGCATTCGGTAAAGATAGAAAAATCTGTCACCTCGGGTGAACTGTTTTGGCGGGAACCCGGCAGAGCCTCGTTCCCACAAAACAGTTCCCCCTCGGTGACAGATTTTTCCATCTTCACCTCACACTCATGCAAGATACTTATAAAGATAATGTGAGAGATGCGTCACTATACTCTACCTTGCTAATCCTGCACAATCCTGTAATCAGCCTAAGTCTTGGGATAGTTAAAAAATAAAAATTGTGTCCCAGAATTTAGGGACACCGAAAAATACCAATTCTTAAAGTGTTTCAAAATATAGGAACACTATAAAAATATTTTTTTAATAAAGAAGTACTAATATTTAATTATAAGGTGTTCCAAAATTTAGGGTGATTGCAGAATATCTCATAGTACTTTGAAAATAATTGATCTGAAAGACCAATCAGCTGCTTTGGCAGGTCAGAGAAATGGATCTTAAAACGGGGAACTTCTGAACACTGTTTATGTAAAGCTGTAAAGGACAGTGTATATAACATGTTTAGGACATATATTTTAATTATGAAGGGCAAGTCATCGCGCATGCGTTTTGTCAACTGACATGTGATTACCTTAAATCGTGAACCATAATACACAATAAATGGCTCATTGCTGTGTGACTTCCTGGATGAACACCGATTAAATTTCTCCACCTGAATGTAGTAAAGCACAGCTAAATTGTGTATACCTACATAAAAGCTGCACAAATTTTGGGGCTAGGCGATCTGTGTTTAGGACAGGTCGCACAGAATTTCGGGTAGGGGTGCGGCGCCCTTTTTTATAACCAAGCTGGACATAGGTCAGATCTACATAACGAGCTTGGCCAAGTCCAAACTGTTAACAAACCGTCCTGCAAAGTTTCTCAAACCTAAATGATGTAGATTTATTCGCGACACGCGTTTTGCAACATGACATTGACATGTCACAATCATAATTATATTCCAAGACCAGCACGCATAAAAGAAACAAATACAATAACTTCACCATTTTCTTATCCATTCGGGCTCCATTTCAGGCACGTTTTTACAAAATATCTTGTATTTTGAAGGTTTCACAATGAGCCAAGGTTTATAAAGTATTTTATGAAGAATGATATTGCCCCTACTGGGGAGGGAACCCGTACGGCGACAGCACCAGAGCATGCGAATATTGTTGTCTACACCATGGTCGCTGAGCAGGTAATATGTATTTCTAGCAACTTATTACAAGTTGCAAGAAATGTCTTTCTAGCAACTTATTACAAGTTGCAAGAAAGTTACAAGTTGCAACTTATTACAAATTACAAGTTGATCTGTATGCTTTCTTCTTTGGTTGCACGACGATGGCAGGGGTTTAAGAGTTTATGAAGGTTTATGGGGAAATCTTTTCTTAAAAGAAAATAGAAGCTCGATTTCTTTCGTTTATCCCTTTAATCGTGTTCTTGTTGATTTCACTCCAGGAGCTCTGGTCTCGGTAAGATCATTGAGTACCCGCCTCTTTGGCTTTGCAATGCTATTAGCTTCTTATGTTTTATATGTATGTGTGCTTTTGCATGCAACATTGTTGAGCCGATGGGTGGGTTGGAGTTATTTCACCAAGACAACATGTACTTGTGTGTTGATATGAGAACCTGTTGGGGCAAGTGTGAGGTTGGTGCACCCTAGAACCTGGTTTAAATCCCCAGTGGCAATTCGATTTGCCACTGACCGTTCCAAGGCGGTAACCCATCGGGTAATCTTTTTGTTAATTGTTTGTTTTGTTGTTGTTCTTCCTCTTGACTGTGTGGGGATGCTGTTTTTTCTGAATGTGGCAATTCCTGATAGGCATATTTCACCTTTTTACTGTAAGATGTTAACGCAAATTACAATTTGAGACACGATCTTAATTATTCCAATTCATCTATACTTCAATAAGTAATGATCTTCAAAATTTCTTTTATTACTATTATATAAATTAGAAAAGGAATCAGATGTTCAGCTGGATATCTGGTTTGTATTCACGTATATGGAATATACGGCACCAGCTATACATAGTTTATTATTATCCTGAGTCTTACAACTGCAGTCCTTGTGATACCTAGCTTTTACTGAATACATAAGAAAAAGAAATTAGAAATAAAGCGCAAACATTTCAGTTGGGATTTCTATCGGCATAAAAAGTTTAACATTATCATTATTTACAATAAGAAATTAACCTCCTAAAATGGCAACAGGAGGGAGAGTGAATATAGGCACTGATGAAACGTTTCATTTGTGCACTGTTTGTAAAGGGAATAAAAGAAACACTGAGGCAGACACATTCTGTGAGGACTGTCCGGAATACTATTGTTCTGACTGTGTAAAACAGCATAATGATATTCCTAGTTTAAAAAACCACAGGATTCAGACTTTAGCAAGAATTAAGCGTCAATACCTACCCAGAGAGACGTGTATTGCTCATGGACAGAAACGCGTAGATATGTATTGTGAACATCATGACGTGGTTGGGTGTGTTCGTTGCATGGAGGAAAATCACAGGTATGTATAAAGACCTTTTGAATCTGCTTTAAGGCTATATACCATTTAGAAAATAATTCTGAAACAATTTGTTATAGACTACCAAGGCAGTACCCGAACAATGCGAAGTATCTAAACGTGTTAAATGGTGAGTGAGCAAGCATGTAAATATAGACTTAAAATCCTACTTGACAGGCAAGGTTTGATTTGGTGTGAGATAATATAAGTGTCATTATTTGGTATTACTTGAACCTTTGATCTTAATCGAAGCGAAGAATAAAACCGCATCTATGCATGTGTCAACAAACACTATCATATTTCAGCTTATACAAACGGTATATATTCTTTCTTAATATTGTAAAGAACTTTGCATGGCTGGCAGAATTCAAAGCAAACACATTTTGACATGTTAGATTTGGTACCTTAAGTAACAGGCATACCTTGGGGGTTCTAATTGTGCACCTCTCGTTTCTGATCTGTTTTATGATGACTTTTTTATGTTATCTATTTCTGTAGAACGTCAAGATGACATTATAAAATCCTTTAACAATGCTTCGCTGTGTCTTGCCGATTTGTCAACTATAGATTATCACCACTTTCTATCTTAGGTAAACACAATATACTTTGAAAGAACCTAAGACACAGAACAGCTTACAAACTTCCGTGATCTCAATCTCTTCATTGTAAATGATAACTACTAAATAATATGACAAAAGAGATTTTTAAAATAAATTTTCCTTTAGCGATGTCCCACGTGCAACATATTAAAGGGTTTTAGATTTCACAGCTTTGTTCGATTTTTTTTGCTGAAATGCACTAAAGTATTATGAATGAATACAAATGTTTTACCTGTAACATAATCTTGTGTTAATCTTTTTGGTTGTGATCTATTTACACTATGTGCAAAATCCTATTCAAAATAGTGTTTATAACATGGTCTAGTTTTTGATCAAAATAACTCAACTTTCAAATATAGACTTATACAAAATGTGTGCCTGTTTGCAACCTATAAAATTGTATCGCCGATATCCAGATTTAATTCCAAAATACAATTACAGTTGTTAAGAAGTCACTACGAGGTATTTCACAATAAATGGAGATTTGATTTATAAATTAAGGAATAAAATGCAATAATAATTTCGTTTATTCCTGTCATCTTGTTCCTGCTGGTTTGACTCCACGAGTCTTTGATCTCTTTAAGGCTATTAAGTACCCAACTTTTTGCTTGACAATGCTTTTCGCGTTTATGTATTTTGTTTGTGTGCTTTTTGCTTTCAACAATACATGGGTCGGTTGAAGCTAATTTACCAAGACAACTTGTACATGTTTGTTCATATGAGAACCTGTTGGGGCAAATGTGGGGTAGATCAACCCTAAAACCTCGTCTAAACCCCAGTGGCAAATTATTCTGCCATGAATCGTTCCAAGGGCGGTTAAACCGGGTTCTCTTTTTCGTTTATTCTTTGTGGTGAAATTGATCATGTTGTAAAACCCATGCTCTCTTTCCTCTCTACTTATTGGCTGCATGGCGTTTCATCGGTCTTTCCATGATTATCTTTTGTTCATGCTACCGTTTTTCCGTCTTCCATGATACTTTTCTTTACGTATTTCAATCAGTTGCAGCTGCTAAAATATTAAGAATGAAATAAAGTCTTTACATAATTTTATGCAGGCTGAAAACGAAGCACTTGTAGTGAATCCTTACCTGATCTAAGCTCTCCTTGTTGTTTGAATGAGAGGTTGTAATTAGCTACTGAAGTTCCAGATTTTTTTTATTTCAGTTCGTGCAAAAACAAGCATTATGTACCAAATTATGTTGACAACAATGAAAAAGCTGTTGATTTACAAGATGCTTCAAGAAATTTAAATGCTGTAGCCACCTCTCTTCGTGAGTTTCACGAAGCTTGTGTTAAAGAGAAAGAACACCTCAAATGCAATAAGGAGGAAATAGTGAAGCAGATCAGAAATCTTAGAACAGAAATTAACCAACGGCTCGATGAGCTTGAGGAGAACAGTGTCCAAGCGTTGGAGGAGAGATTCCAGTGGCTTAATAATCTGATTGAATCAAAACTTAAAGATCTCCAAGTTTCAATAACCGAATTAGAGTATGCACAAGACCACCTAAAGTCTGCTGGAGATAACATATCACAGATATTTGTCAGCATTAAGATGGCTAATAAGGTTACATCTACAATTAAAGACAAAGTGGATTCTTCTGATTTCAGTGTTTCGCCTGCATACATTTCCTTTGTGGCTAATGAAAAGATTCTGGAACTATTAAGAGAGTTGCAGGCTCTTGGATATACCCGTCAAACAGTACAAATTTCGTACCGGCCTCAAAGTATCAATTCCTCACTGCAAGTCACTAGGCCACGAACAAGCTGCCCGACATTTGATAATCCGCCAATACTTCCACTTCAGGTCAGTGGCAAAACAACGTGCACTGTGAAAGTGAAATCTGATAGAAAACCATGTGGTATATGTGGTGCTTGTACACTTGAAGATGGGACATTTATCCTTGTCGACTCATATTATGGCAAGCTAAAACGTCTCAATACAAACACCTTTACTGTCACGGACTACTGTTTCGTACCTCAGCGGCCATGGCAGGTGTGTGCCATCAGCAAACAAGAAGTTGCAGTCAGTTGTCCCAAGCGTAAACTCATACAGTTTGTTGCTGTAGGAAGGATTATGGAGTGTACAAGACAGATACACACAGGATTTGAATGCAAAGGATTAGCATATAGTGATGGGAAGTTGCTAGTATCTGATAAAACATCAGTGTACGTCTATACAGATTCAGGGGAACGACTGCAAAGATTCAACAAGTACCATACGGCAGGTCGACTGTCCGTTTTAAGTACAAGTAAATTCTCTGATATCAGAAGTCTTGCTGTTAGCAGAGACAATACAAAGACTTATGTTATTGACTTTACACAAGGTTTAATAATTTTAAACAGAGGAAATAATCTTGCTGGACAGTTCAATGGGGATGAACTGAAAGGGGCAACCGGAGTTTGTCTGTACAAGGAAGACGGTATTCTTGTTTGTGGAAAGGACTCTGAGAATGTGCTACAGTTCGGTCCTGATGGGAAACTAGTCAGTGAAGTTCTACAAACTGAAAAGAACTGTCTGGCTTTATGCTGTAGTACGGACAACTCACAACTGATAGTTGGTCTTATGGACAGTAATGAAATAGAAGTTTATTATATCAGTGGAGATAATGAATGATCAGGAGGATGTTATTGTAAGAGCTCTCTACCACTGCCAAATAAAACAAGACTGAGTCAGCACAGTGTAACCAACATCCCTGTGACTTGTAAAAACTTAGGGCTTTATTTCCACTTACTGGACTGCAATTTTGTTTAGAAAGCATAGAAAACACTGGGATTTATTATGCCCTCCTAACTCCATTCCATTCTTAGTAATGCCTTAAAATAATAAAAAAAAATCTATTAAAATATTTGTTGGGGAGTGTTTGGAGTGGGAATACCCTTTATTGGTAAGCCAAAGGAATTTTTGTTTATTCACGGACATATTTGACATTAAAATAAAAAAATTAGCCAGGGAGAGAGCACTTTTAGTACCTAATGTTTTTTGATCACAGCAGGGAGTGGGGTCTGAGAGTTGGGGAACGATAGTTTCCTGCCTCTTCCCCAATGGCCATTGACATCTTACTTATTAATCATGTTATGTGCGTATGATTTAAGAGTTTATAAAGGTTTATGGGGGAAATCTTGTAGAAGAACCTAGGAGCTCGATTTGTTTCTTTTATCCCTGTCATCGTGTTCTTGCTGATTTTACTCCAGGTCCGGATCAAGGAGTACCCGCCCCTTTGGCTTTGCAATGTTATTAGCTTCCTATGTTTTATATGTTTGTGTGCTTTTGCATGCATTATTGTTGAGCTGATGGGTGGGTTGGAGTTATTTCACCAATACAACATGTACTTGTTTGTTGATTTAAGAACATGTTGGGGCAAGAGTGAGGTTTGTGAACCCGATGACCTTGTTTAACCCCCCAAGTGGCAAATTGCTTTGCCACTGAATGTTCCAAGATGGCAACCCCAAGGGTTCTCTTTTTCGTTAATTGTTTGTTGAATTTGTCATTTTTTGCTGCATGGGGAGGCTGTTTTTTTTTAGTGTGGCGATTCCTGATATGCAGATTTCACTTTTTTTGCACTTTTTTATTCTGAAATATAGAGCTTTTTACTAGGGATGTGACATGTTACGGATTTCGGAAAAGGTTAACCAGAATTTTAAACCAATCAGTTAACCGGAAGAACAATTCAAACTTTCTACATAGAAATGACATCCAAACGCTTTCCATACTTATTTTCTAGCAATGCCATTGTGATGGTCTATAACTGCATTGCTCTACTGGCTCTGATTTCGGTTGACGGGTTTGTCAGATTGGTGTTCTCTGCATGTCTGGTCAGGGTCTACAAATGTCAGTCATTGAAGGGAATGCGCCGTAAAGTGTAATTGACAGAACTTTGTTCATTGTTTATCACGCCTTCAGGTGGCTTTACTTTAAGCCACACCTTTTGTTATTACTTCAACATCTGCAAGCGGAATGAACCAACAGCAACAAAAATTGATGGACAGCAAACCCTGATTTGGAAGTAAAAATGCAACGTCTTTTGATTAGCGCAGCAGTTCTAACACTCGACGTATGACAAAAAACGCGGTCAGCGTCTTGCAAAGTGCCGCAGTGCAACAGGTGTTTACGGAGGTTGCTCCCTTGGTCAAAATCTAATTGAAATTGTAGTATACTTGTACAGATTTTTGAAAGAACTGAAACTAAAATAAAACTAGTTAGTTTTTATGCTATTTCTTTATTACAATATTTGAAACAGGTATAATAAATTGTAGTGTTAAATCTAAAGGATGTAAATTTGAAAAAAGTTTTAAATCATCCAGTACCCGAAATGTTCTCATTGTAGAGCATACCTTGAAAATTCACAGAGATAAATGTAATCAAATGATTCAAAAAAAAGGTTTAAAGGTATAAAGCAGTTTATACAACCTCTGAAATACAGGAATAAACAAAAGTCTTAAAAAACACATTCACAAGCTTATGTTTTCTTGTAGTCAAAATATAGAAATATATCATCAACAATATTCATCACAAATAATCATTTTAAGTGGTGACCTCATGAGGAATTTTGAGGATTTCATAACAAAAATATTTTCTAGTGGTATTTTAAAAGAATCCTCCTTGAAATTAGTCTGCCTCATTTGACAAAATTCCACACATATTGTAGAATCAAACCAAAGAACTACACTCATGTTTAACAGTAAACCTGTTTCGCTCCTGCATACTTTGTGAGAATGACAAAATAAATGAAATATGCATGTTCCGAATAGCCACACTTGTAAATTGTCTTTAACTTTGCCAAGAAATACATTGACCTAAAAGTTTCAGCTTAATCATGACCCATTATCATCAGAAGTATGCACTGAACATAGTTCAATAAAAAAAATATCAAGGTAGGCCAAAGCAGAGTTTTCAAATTCTTGATTTTAATTGCAGGCAGAGCATGATTCTGTCAAATATGATTTTGAAATAACCATTTTGGCTTTTAAATTATATTCTTTAAAGTAAGTAAACAACAATATTTATGTAGAATTGTTCACATTTATCATGATGACATTAACTCAATTTTGTGACAACATTATTTGGTTCTGAATGGGTATGTGGAGAGAGATTTAAAATTAATTAAGTCATGACTTGGGAAAATGTATGGTTGGCAAGTAATTTTTTCTAAATGAATGATATGAACTTGCCAAAAACACACATTCCAGTGTCATGTTGGATTACTGACATGAACTTGCAATTGGTCATGGTTTATATATAGTTTCTTTTGTTTAAACTTTAACACAGCAAAGAAGACTAGAAGTCACTTCTTGTTTTAATAAATAAAGTTTATATCACAGTTTCATCCGTTGATTCTTCTTCAACCAACTGTCATCAAGATTGTTTTCCAAAGGAAAGGAAGTCATTCTGTAGACTGGATAGAAAGTCCCTGAAAAAAAGATTGACACTGTTTTCAAACCTAAGATCTAATTGCTAAAAGCACATGCATGTAAGAAACACTAACTTGGTAGCATGACAATATTATGACAAAGGCAATCAGGAAAAATATTCCACATTAAAAATGGCGCAGTAATCAACTATGATCATTATGAAATTTCAGCATTTTAAAATTTGCCATAACTTAGTCTGGTAGAAAATCTCTGAGTATTTCATGGTTTTCTGATCAGGATGCTTTAAAAAAAATAGCAGGACTCGAGTTTCCACAACTGGAATTGTTCAGTGTCAAGCGAAAATGTGTCATTTTGGATGACTATTTATGGGAATAATAACTAAATAATGTCAAAATCTGTAACAAATCATTAACTGTTTGGTTCAAAATAAAATCTACAGAGGTGTTCTTTCTAAAACTAGAAGAAGCTGAAAATGTCAACATAATGACACAAATAAGACACATTTTGGCACAACACAGATCAACTGAATGTCTGATCAATTCTCCCTGATCAACTTCAGCAGAAACATATTTCAGTTAATGAATTACCAATGACATCAATTTATTTGAGTTTCTTACCCCATATCTTCTTTTTGACCTTGTTTCTGGAGTTTGCTTTGACTGTCTGGTACAGGTGAAATAGACATACTCTGACCTAAAATTAAAACAAGAATGAAGAAAAATTTAAAATAACAGCTGCTGTGAAGTTAATAAGCCATGCTGTTATTTTAAATTTTTAACAGGAATTTATTTCTATATAGCAAGGAAAATCCAATAATAAATCTTGTTAAATAAGTTCATGTCTAAATGTTTCTAGTGATGAAAAGGAAGAATAAACTAGAAAACAAGTGACATGAAATTGTCACAAAACCAGGTTTTCATTTTCCAGACTGATGGCCGAGCGCAAATGTGTTTTTAAAATCAGAAGATATACATAATGTGAAAAAGAAACAAAGTTTTATAATAACAGAGTATTCTCCCTGTTAAATATACTTAAAAAAGGAGACACAAAATTTCTAACGAATGGATGGATGGACGACCAGAGGCATAACATTATACATTGACATGAGGGCCAAGCGGCCTAAAATTGCTCACCTGATTAGAAAATAGATGAAATGAAAGGTAGAACAGAACACATTGAAGTACAGTACAGTACCAATAGTCTAGGTTTGGAGTCAATCAGCCAAAGCAAACTCAAGTTATTAAGCTGAAACTGAATTTCTATTTATAGCAACAGTGACCTTGACCTTGATCACAGACACCTGGGTAGCAACCCCAAGCTGCCTCTTGATATAAGGTTCCCATACACCAAATGTGGAGTCAATAGACCAAAGCAAACTCAAGTAATTTAGTGGAAACTGAATTTCTATTTTAAGCAACAGTGACATTGACTTTGATCACAGACACCTAGGTAGCAACCCCAAGCCCTCTTGATATAAGCTACACATATACCAAGTTTTGAGTCAACCGACCAAAGCAAACTCATGTAATTCAGTGGAAACTGAATTTCTATTTTTAGCAACAGTGACATTGACCTTGAATGCAGACACCTAGTTAGCAATCTCAAGCTGTCTCTTGATATAAGCTACCCATAAACCAAGTTTGGAGTCAATAGGCCAAAGCAAACTCAAGTTATTAAGCTGAAACTGAATTTCTATTTTTAGCAACAGTGACCTTGACCTTCATCACAGGCAAGTGGATAGCAATCCCAAGCTGCTTCTTGATATAAGCTACGCATATACCAAGTTTGGAGTCAATATGCCAATGCAAACTCAAGTTATTAAGTGGAAACTGAATTTCTACTTTTTAGCAACAGTGACCTTGACCTTGATTACAGACACCTGGGTAGCGATCCCAAGCTGCATCTTGATATAAGCTGCTCATACATTAAGTTTGAAGTCAATAGGCCGAAGCAAACTCAAGTAATTAAGTGGAAACTAAATTTCTATTTTTAGCAACAGTGACCTTGATCTTGATCACAGACACCTGGGTAGCAATTACAAGCTGCCTTTTGATATAAGCTACCCATACACAAAGTATGGAGTCAATAGGCCAAAGCAAACTCAAGTTATGAAGCAGAAACTGAAAATTTACTCTTAGAAACAGTGACCTTGACCTTGATCACAGACACCTGGGTATCAAACCCAAGCTGCCTTTTGATATAAGCAACCCATACAACAAGTTTGGAATCAATAGGCAAAAGCAAACTAAAGTAATTGAGCAGAGACTGAATTTCTATTTTTAGCAGCACTGACCTTGACCCTGTGGTCAAACCTCAACAATATGCTCCAGGGCACTTCATGAAAATACTTCTGTGAAAGTTTAGTTGAAATCCGTTGAGAAATGTAGGAGTTGCGCACAGAAGAAATTGTTTACACCCGCAGACGTACCCCAATCTAATAACCAGAATTTTTTCTTCAGAAAACCTGGTTAAAATTGTCAAAAATAAAATTTCTTCTTTTTCTGTTAATAAGGGAGGTTATTTAAAAAAGCTGATTTCCACAAAATTTATTAGACAAACTACAGAACTAATTAATTTGACCCAAAAAATGCTATTTTTACCATAAAAAGCAACAACATCTCCAAGTTGTTATAAAAAAATAATAGATAAGTTTTTTTTCAAAATATAGTGTTAACTAAAATGTCAAAAATATGACCAGATATTTGCTCCAATGTTTCTTTGATATTACAGCAGTCACATTATGTCCCAGAGTAACAAGTGCCAGCAAATTGCTGATGCAATGCATGATAGCAAAATTGAATACATTTCTGTCGAGCTTTTGCTACTATTGCTGATCATATATCATATGCAATCTTGAAAGTTTATGTTTGAAATTATCTTTAAAAGATCAATCTATAGCTTATCTTTAATTATTTTTAAATTTAAATATTTACTGCAACTATATGGCTTCTACCCCTAGTGACCAGTGAAGATCCAGATCAGCCTACACATCCATGCAGTCTGATCATGATCTAAACTACTTGCTTCATGGTCAGAAATACTGACTATGAATCTAAAATATATCAGTGTTCTGACCTCCGTTGTGCAGGCTGATCTTGATTAATACTTTGTGCACATGAGACATAAGCCTTATCCAATCGAGCAAAGAGTAAACAAATAACTATTAAGATCTGAAGAACCACCTTACCACCAAATATACTAGCAACTACTGGCTGAGTGGCTGACTTTTCTTTGACTGGTTTCATTCCTTTTGTGGAGATCTCTAACATCTTGGTTATATCTTCCAACTCTCTTTCATATCTTGGTTTACTGGAAGCACTACTTCTAGACTGGTTGCTCTTTGGCTCCTGGGAAACCTGGGGTACAGTATCTATTGGACTGGGTGTCTGTCTTTTAGTACCACCAGGTTTAAGACTGGTTCCATTCATTGCACCATGTGGGTTGAGGTCAATGTCACTGAAGTCTGAGGTGGTTAAATATTGCACAGTGGCCTTGAACGTAACAAGACAATAGCTGCAAGAACAAAAGAAATACAGTGAATGCCATATTATTTAAAAAGTTAGGTAAATAGGTAAGCAAAGCATTTTCCAAACTTAACTTCAAGCTTAAAAAAACCATATAGATGGTAAATCTGTAATTTGAATTTCTCATACATGAACTTTTTTAGGTTCAAAGACTAAGTTACATGGAACGTCAAGAATTTAGTTAAAACTTCATGGAAAGCAAAGGAATAAATAACCATGTGATGTAGTTTTTAATGAACTGGTGAATCCGTTTTTATGACAGCCACCGGTTTACACCGGAACTGTCCAACTCTTTCTAATCTCTTTTTTCTCAGTCTTAACCACCCCTTTCATCTTGTTTCAATATGTTTGTCAATCACTGAGCTTCACAAGTTTCAGGTCAGTTCCAATGATGAAGTTTGATGATAATCACATCTCTATTTAGAAGTTTTGATACTTTGCTTCTTCCACAGCTTTTATAAAATGTGTGACCAGTGTAGATCCAGATCAGCCTTATCATCTATATATTCTGATCAGGATCTACACTGATCATTTCCTGATCATGAATAACAAAATGAATTAAAAAGCGACTGGTGTAGATACTGATCAGACTGCATGGACATGCAGGCTGATCTCGACTGGCTGCACAAAAGCTGTATCCATGGTGTAAAGGGTTAAGGCTAACAAGGGTAATTAATTAGCACCAACAATATAATTTTTCTGAGCTATGCTCAAAAGAGCTTACAACCATGTACTACCTCAAAGTGTCCGCATCTTTGTTATCGGCAGACCAGCAGAAGTTCTCTATGTAGTATATGTCACTGTGAACGTGAGAACATTTTGCCTCCACTAATATTGTCACCTGAAAATACATTATATTAATTTATACTCTACAAACTAGCCACTTCAAAATGATAAACTTCTAAAGAATGAATTAATTATTTCATTAAAAGGTCACAAGTCAACAGTGAAAATAATTCAGTTTTGATAATAATTACATATTAATTTTCACTAGTCACATTTTATTAACTGCCATTTTATTTTTTTATAAGATCTTGTAAAGAGTTAAAAGTTCCGAACGAGGAGATAAACTAGACTGTGTCCTCAGGACACTGATGCCCCCACTGCTGCAACAACATTTGTTACAAAATTTTGTACCAGGTATTAACAACATGTGGTGATCATGATTAGTAAATGAGGAGTAAGTGGCACAAAATTTAATAACTAACATAAACAAAGGGCCATAACTCTGGTGAAAATTGTTGCAAGACAATGTCCTTTACAACAATCTTCACATCATGTCTAATCATCTGTGCAAGTTTGAATGAAATCAGCTAAATAGAAAATGTGGAGTTGATGCCACAAAATTTTGAAAGTGAAATAAACAAAGGACCATAACTGTGCTAAAAATGGCAGCAGGTAAAAATCTTTTCTTTATGATCATCTACCCATCCAGCTTGACCATGTGTGCAAGTTAGAAAGAAATCTGTCCAAAAGTAAATGAGGAGTTGATGCCACAAGATATTATTACTGAAAAAAACAAAGGGTCATAACTATGGTAAAAATGATCGCAGGAAAAAATCCTTTCTTCACTATCATCAACACATCCTGCTTCATCATCTGTGCAAGTTTGCAAGAAATCCGCCTTATAGTTTAGGAGTTGATGCCACAAGATTTAATTACTGAATTTAACAAAGGGCCATAACTCTGGTAAAAATGGTCACAGGAAAAAATCCTTTCTTCACGATCATCTACACATCCTGCTTCATCATCTGTGCAAGTTTGCAAGAAATCTGCCTTGTAGTTTAGGAGTTGACGCCACAAGATTTAACTACTGAAATTAACAAAAGGCCATAACTCTGGTAAAAATAGCTCTAGTTGCAGTAAAAAATCCTTTCTTTACGATCATCTACACATCCTGCTTGATCATCTGTGCAAGTTTGAAAGAAATCAGCCTTATAGTTTAGGAGGAGTTGATGCCACAAGATTTGGAGACGTACGGACGGACGGACATACGGACGTCCGTACGGACGGACGAACGAGTGCAACTTTGTGGGGGCATAAAAACTAGTATTTTCTCATGGTGCAGAATAGAATAGAGTATTTTTATTGCCAATCAAGGGTCATATACAATGACATGTTGAATCAATATAATAAAACACAATGACAAGTATCAACAAAACCGACATACAAATAAGGATGTTAATGTAATTAATGCTTAACTGGTATTAATCAACACAAATGGTGCATGTTGCACAATTTGTATGTGCACATGATTATAATTACTAGATAATCTCAATATCCAATACTTGATTGTATCCTTTTATGCAATTCTCAGATTTAAATGTCTGCTGTCTGCTTTGAATTAATGCATTTAATTGAAATTACTGTATAATATTATAAAAACAATATTTTCATTAAACATTGGTCATTCAAAATTAGCATTATTCATTACGTTTCACTCACTGGCAGGACAAAGTCATTAAAAAAGAGGCATAACTCAAGAAATTGTCAAGCAGGAGTTATCTTTCTTGTTCTAAAAAATTAATGATTTATTCCAAGTATTGTGAAAATATGAAAAGTGCTTTTAAAGATACAAGCAACATTTAGTTTCAGGTTGAAGTCAACAGAAAGGGGCATTCCTCAAGAAATATAAAATCATAAGTTATCATTCTTGTTGTTAGATAAAGCTTTGTTTATCCTGATTTATTTCAAGTTTAGGGTGTTTTATTTACACTTTGGAACTTATAATAATTATGTCTTCTATGAGTACTTCAAAATAACATTAATATAACACTATCAATGTACATTTACCTTGCAGTGATGGCAATTCAAAACGATCAAACTTTGGATAACTCAAGGTAAAATTGACAGCATGACAACTTCAACACCACAAGTATCAACTGTACCTGTCAATGGTCCTTGCATTCCTTTTGTTATATATTTTATTTATTTATCGTATACCTTTTTGCAAAAATAAAAAGACCAGTCAGGCCTTATGTTATTAAACCGAGATTGGAGACCAATATAAGATCTCAGTGATGTGACTGGTTAAAACTGATCACAATTTCATAATAATCTCATGGCAAGCCAAGCCTAGAATCTGAGACAGATCCGTAGCTTCAGTTTCATAACCAGCTTTACTTGACATTTTGATTTACACAACATTAAATTCATTATATGTTGGCCTTACCAGGATTGGTATAAGCTCATCTGAAGTCAGGCGAGGTATATCTAGAAGAAATAAACACATTTCACAAGTCAGTAGCAAGTATTTAATGTGGTTAACAATTAGACTTGAGCAAAATTCCATGCAAAATGGTTTTTGTTGCATGGAAGACTAGTGAAGATCAAACTAGCCAGCACAGATGTGGTATTTATAATGGCAGTATGTAGACAAAATCACCATGTTGTATTCTTGTAAAATATATGAACTTCTCACAAATGTTGGTATGCTGTATATATGTGAAATTAAATAAATATTAAATAATAAATTTAACAAGTGCTTACTAGACAATAAAGATTTCATTTCTGAAAGGAACTGTAAGTGTTAATTTTTTCTGAAAATTCATAAAATAAACAAAGAAGACTACCTTCTAATGCAACACCCGCTGGCTGAGAATCCCTGATATGGATGTTAACATCTTCTGTTATATTGTCCTGTAGTTATAGCAGCGATTTCAATGATAATATAATGAAAAATGTATCTAGAAATCTGCACTGCATTTCCAACTTTCCCAACTAAAATATAATCTTGCAAATAATGGAACACACTGATGGTAAGTGTAAAAAATAGATTTTTCCAAATTAAATTCTAAGATACATGTATCAAATTCACAAGGCAGTCAATTTTGTACTAAAGTGATTGTTCTTTTTAAAAAGACTGATGGAAAGTTTTGCTAATGTATATTTCAATCTTTACAATCTTGACTTTATGACAATTGCGACCGAATAGAGGTTAGGCTCCCAACTCTTACTTGGGTCTCGTAAGATCTAACTGTCCCATACCCAACATCTCCTTCCGGTGCGCTAAGGGGTCCATCCTTGGCAATCCGTGCCAAGGATGTAGAATGGGGGAAATTAGCAGAAGTTGCTAATTTAAAAGAGAGTTCTCCACCACTGACATTTATATTGTCAGAAAATGACTTCACTAAAGTCCAGCAATACCAAACACTCTATTTTCGATTCAATTCCATTTTAATATCCATCACCAATAACTCATATTTACAAGATGCATCTTAAAATTTATATTTACAAAACTGCTGTCACATAAGTCACCCCATTTGGGGTGACTATTTTAAGTCACCAATTCAATACATTCTGTTATTTTCAAAAGTTCCACAAAAATTGAAGTAAACACTTCTAATGCTTTTCCAAGACTGTCTAAATTTTTACAAAATTATTCTATATTAAAATTAAGGATTTCTTTAACAACCAATGAAATTAGAAAAGTTAATAATCTTTAACCAATAAAATTCTATGTTACAAATATGCAAATTACCAAAACCCTGAAATTATAATCGGTCTGTGGCTTGACACTTATCAATAATTAATCTAATATCTTGTTTATCTGTCAACTTAGAGTCAAGCTGATTATATCATAAATGTGCCTAAAAGGAAATTTCTTTGTTTCTTAATTTCAATAAATTCTAAGGAGATCAATTATTTAGTCTGCCAAGATATCAAATACCTGTATGTAATAAAATTGTCAAACAAAGAATTTAATTTACATAATTCTTTACCAAAAACATATAGAAAATATTATTAATACTAAATATCTTCAATTTTGAATTTCTTAAATTTTACGTTTCTATTTTAATTTTTCCTTTTTATTATATTTTACCATTTCAATTTATTTTATTATTAACTAACAGATGGGGTCCACTTTTTAAACTGTGGCAAATACCCCCTTTGTTAAATTAGTTCGTCCTCGAACTACACATATAATATTATTTTCAGTATTATGTACAAATTTTTCACTTTTCGGAATCTTTGCTATGTCACACGATTTTTCCATTCTAGAACTTCTTTCTCCACTGGATCAGTTAGAACTGTGTTGGTGTTTCATATCCAATTTCACACTGGGAAATATCATTAAAAAGACTTGCAAATGAAATCATGTGTGTTTCAACTGTAATAATAATTACAAATTTGAAAGGTGAATGACCAAAGAAATTTACTTCAATTTTGCTAATATCTGATTAAAGAAGGGCAGTATGAGTAAAGTTCAGTCGACATATAAACTATTACTCAAGCACTATGTTATTATTTTAACTCTAAGTCCTGCAAAGAGTAAGTCAAATTTATATCAACCCTTCAATTATCAAAGTTAGTCACCTTATTTTGGATCTAAATTTTCCCAGTTTTATTTTTATTTTTTCATACTAATTATTTCATGCAAATTAATCATGTTAAAGTATTTTTAACACTTCAAGCTGACGATCACCTTTATTAGGATTATTTCCTTTTTATTGAACTTAAAAATTTTTAGCAAACATGGCATTCTGCATCTTTCATTAGGACCATCTTTCAGGGCAAGCAAACCTTATATTTTCCTGTTTAAAATCATTTCCTGCATTTTGCGTTTAAATCTTTATTTAGATTCTTTTTTTTTTTTACTTTACTTTCTTACATTATTTATTTTATTTCTTATGCACTATTTTATATGTCTGTATTATTTAAACTGTTTAATCAGTTATCTCAAACTGTGCTCACAGGCCCTACCTTGTTTTATACTTTTAATAGATCTGTGCTCACTGGCACTATCCTATTAACTGTGCTCACTGGCACTATCCTATTTGTCTGTGCTCACTGGCACTATCTTATTTGTCTGTGCTCACTGGCACTATCTTATTTGTCTGTGCTCACTGGCACTATCTTATTTGTCTGTGCTCACTGGCACATGGTGTCCTTGCACCTTCAACCAACTGTAAATTCTCCATTTAGCCCTCTGTGGCAGTACCTTGTTTTCCTTCCTGTTATTCCAAGCAGCTATTAAGTCAGTATCGGTATTAATCAAATTTTGGGAACTAGAAAATTAAACTTAGTAATTTCATCAACTTAGCCATTAATACATTGTCACAAATCCCATTCAGTCCTTGCTGAGTATGGGTGTGAACCTTTGTACCAGACTGTCTAATTAATTACCGTTTAAATAATTTTAGCCCTCATTTAAGATTAAGGTTGACTGCTCAAAGAAGTACTTGGAAAATTTAAGGAAATTTGAGACCAGAACCAAAAACATAAATGCTGGTGAGTGATTTACTGGTTCGTCGACACCGAAATCCAGTTTCAAACTCAGGATCCCAACAACATACATACTTCTCATTGATCTACTGTAGATCAAAGTGGTCCTATTTTAATTATGCTTCAGTGATAAGAATCACACCTATGATGATTACCTATATGAAATCAAATGAAGGTCTCAAAAGGAATTAATTATTTAACTACCCCAACTTGTCCAGACTAACTAAGATTTTTATTTAAATCAAACAGTACTGGCAGAGTAGAAATTTATAATTAATTTACAGGCACTGGTTTTAATTATTTAACTACCCCAACTTGTCCAGACTAACTAAGATTTTTATTTAAATCAAACAGTACTGGCAGAGTCGAAATTTATAATTAATTTACAGGCACTGGTTTTAATTATTTAACTACCCCAACTTGTCCAGACTTACTAAGATTTAATTTAAATCAAACAGTACTGGCAAGGTAGAAATTTATAATTAATTAACAGGTACTAAAATTTTCAAGGTCGTCACCTATGAAATTTACATGAAGAAATTACATCCCTTGCCCCTGCAAGAGATTCAGCTTAGTTGATGTTCTATTTCAACATTCTATTTAGTTATTAATAACTTATTTTAAATGTTCTTATTAATTTTTAAATTAACAGCTACATGTTAACTTAACACATTACATCATTTTAATATTTTCTGGCTTATTATGTATAAATGCTATTTATTTACCTTATTCATTCTGCCCTTTAGTTAAATTTTGGTCAAATCTTACTTAATAAACTTTTATACACACATGAAATATTTGCAAATTTAAAATTTACTTTACTAAACAAAAATGTTTCTGTTCTTCTGTCTTCCATCTTCTTTTATATTGCCCATTTTCTTTTCTTGTCCAGGTAAATGTAACTATATGGTTTGCTGCCTCTATATGTTTGAAACTCTGTGCCTTCTCTATTTGTTGCCCTTTGCCAAATGAATTGCTGCCATTTTGCCATTTGTTCTTTGATTGCAATGTTCTTGATTTTTGGTAAATCCATGATATTAACTTTCTTTGATTGCAATGTTCTTGATTTTTGGTAAATCCATGATATTAACTTCTTATATATTGATTATCCATGCTATAAACTTCTGATATGTTCTGTCCCTTTTGGATTATTCTCCTGACCATTCGATGATTTGTCGCTTGGCTGTAAAGGTAGATGTACCCATGGATTCTCCGACCATCTGCGACCGAATAGAGGTTAGGCTCCCAACTCTTACTTGGGTCTCGTAAGATCTAACTGTCCCATACCCAACATCTCCTTCCGGTGCGCTAAGGGGTCCATCCTTGGCAATCCGTGCCAAGGATGTAGAATGGGGGAAATTAGCAGAAGTTGCTAATTTAAAAGAGAGTTCTCCACCACTGACATTTATATTGTCAGAAAATGACTTCACTAAAGTCCAGCAATACCAAACACTCTATTTTCGATTCAATTCCATTTTAATATCCATCACCAATAACTCATATTTACAAGATGCATCTTAAAATTTATATTTACAAAACTGCTGTCACATAAGTCACCCCATTTGGGGTGACTATTTTAAGTCACCAATTCAATACATTCTGTTATTTTCAAAAGTTCCACAAAAATTGAAGTAAACACTTCTAATGCTTTTCCAAGACTGTCTAAATTTTTACAAAATTATTCTATATTAAAATTAAGGATTTCTTTAACAACCAATGAAATTAGAAAAGTTAATAATCTTTAACCAATAAAATTCTATGTTACAAATATGCAAATTACCAAAACCCTGAAATTATAATCGGTCTGTGGCTTGACACTTATCAATAATTAATCTAATATCTTGTTTATCTGTCAACTTAGAGTCAAGCTGATTATATCATAAATGTGCCTAAAAGGAAATTTCTTTGTTTCTTAATTTCAATAAATTCTAAGGAGATCAATTATTTAGTCTGCCAAGATATCAAATACCTGTATGTAATAAAATTGTCAAACAAAGAATTTAATTTACATAATTCTTTACCAAAAACATATAGAAAATATTATTAATACTAAATATCTTCAATTTTGAATTTCTTAAATTTTAAGTTTCTATTTTAATTTTTCCTTTTTATTATATTTTACCATTTCAATTTATTTTATTATTAACTAACAGATGGGGTCCACTTTTTAAACTGTGGCACAATAATATTTCTCCTGTCATCAAGACTGACATTAACTTATAAATGCAGTGCTTTAACCATTTACTCTATAGTGTTGTCTGATCAGAATCTACGCTTTTAGATTCATTAGGTTATTTCTGACCAATGTGAAAGACTTGGTGATCCAGATATGTAGGCTTGCAGGGCCCTAGTTTGGCTATTTTTGGGGCCGAATATGTGCCCCATTCCCCTCTCAAAATAGTATGTTTTTCTCAGTAAAAAAACCCTAAAAAATCTAAAAAAAAGTTGAAAGGGACTCCCAAAAATGCACATAGTTGATAAATTGTTTTATTTGTATGTCTAAAGTCACAAAATATACTAGCTATCATAATCAGTGGTAGAACACAGTGTTGTGGGTAAGTGTGACACTTTAAAGTCAAAACATACGTATATGACTTAAAATTCCTCTTTTTTTGTCTTAAAATGACGCAGAATTCCCCTTCATAAGGGTATGGGTACCTGTCCCCAAAAGTTGTCTAGTGCCCTGTCTTGAATGTTCCAGCTGATCTGGATCCATCAATAAAAGGTGTAAAAGTGGAATAAAGGGTTAATGGTAAGATTTGTTGATATTAACTTACAATTGTGGCTTTTAGACAGTAAAGTTTCTCTATTGGAGTCATCAAGCTGTCAAGCTGACCAAGCTGCTCTACCTGCAAGAAATGTATTTTGTAGCTTATTTTAACACAAAATAGAATCAGTTTACACTGATTTAAATACATCAATTAACAACAAACTATATTAAGTATTAGTTAGAGGCAAAATAGAATAATTTATACCCTTTGGGGTGTAAATGAAGACAAAATTACCGTATAATGTTTTTTTTAGCAAGCATAATATTTTCTTTTTTTCGCGACCGTCGTGAATTGGCTAAAATAATAAACGCCAAAAATTCCCAACTTTACTTTCGCGAAGTGCGCTGTATTGCAAGACTGTATGGTTCACTTGATTAAAACTGTTGTTGCTAATTCTTTTTGTTCTGGGTTCATCGAGTATATCCCATAGTGCACAAATTAAGTAAACCCTTCGGGCAGATAAGATACAATTAATGGTTCGAGAGCAAAAATCATTGGTATTGATGACATCGTCAAATAATAAGAATGGGCAGGGATAGTTTCATACTTCCAAAATTTGCTGCATATACTATGTTTTACAAACAATGCAGATGAGCGTTACTTAATAAGTTGTTTGAAAAGGCTTTATAATCGCCCCAGCTGGCTAACGGTTAATTATCGCTTCATAACGTCTATATCTGCGGTGGTCACGGTAATTATTCCGCCAATAAAAACATAAACACCATTGTTATTAAAACTGACGTCAATTATGCTACAGACAATTTTGTTTATAGCAGTTTGATAAAATACAACTGTTAAATGCACAGCTTTCACATAAACACTTCTGTCTTCTTCTAAAAATATATAGTTTTTACAGGTACATTTGCTGGTAAAAGATTACAAGAAATATAGCAATATGAATGTACTGAAACAGTAAAAATGCGAAATTAATTTCTGCAGACGCAAATTTGCTAAAATTACAATCGCAAAAATTAAAATTATAATGGCAAAATCGCGAAAATTTTTATCATGAAAATAACCCATTATACGGTACTAGGTTGTTGTATAAATTGTACTATTAAGGCTCAAACTGACTGTCTACCAAATACTTACTCGTACTTATTGATAAGCAATTTTAAATAATAGGTATGACAGTAGTTTATTAAAAATATAAAGATAATAGCTGAAAAAGTCCCTGTGCCTTTCATCTTAAGTTTGGGTGCTTTAATGCAAATATAAAATAAAACTTGAGTCCAGTCTTTGATCTCAAGTATCTAATTGGCTAAAATAAAGACTTGTCTCCATTACAGCCAATCAGATGCTTGAGATCTGAGACTGGGCTCCAGTATCAGTTTCATTATTATGGGCACAAAAATAATGCCATACACTGCTTGTCTTTTTTTTTTCTCAGTATCAGTACAGCTCAGTGTTACTCTATGGGGAAAACCACTAAGGCTCCTTGCATTTTATAAAATACAAAAAGAACCTTACTGCAGCTGTCAGGGGACAGGAGAAATGTTTTGGTACAGCTATATGTTCCGGCTTCAAGCCTTGTAGACGGTGACATTTAGTCAACAATGCCTCATCTTCTGCTTGGAACTTGGAACACACCACAGAGTAAAGCTTCTCATGTACAGTACCAATCAAACATCTGCAAGAAAAACATTTCAAGTATGATCCCAAGCCTCAGAAAATAGATCTTTAATACCCATAATACTATATTTTATACGGATTTTATTTCATGTACAAACAGTGCAGATCAAGATCAGCAGGCACATCTTTTTTCTCTGTTCAGGATCTACACTATTTGTTTCTTGGTCAGAAATAACCTATAACCTAATCAATTAAGAAGCACAGTGTACATCCTGATCACAAGACATAGATGTGCCAGCTGATTTAGATCTACATTTTTTAACATGCAATAAAACCCATATACAGAAGTTAAGGTTAAATGAAAGTTTTATCAAAACATTGTGTAGAATTTAGTCATAAAATAATTTATAACTCAACTATTCTTCCAGCCAGTCAGAACTGACAGCATACATGTATGGTTAGTGAAATAAAAGCACACAGTAAGAATAAATTAAACTAGAATTATCACTGAAAGTGATTAAATACCCCCACATGTATGCTTGATAATTGAACTGGGAATGCTTCGAATCAATGGCATAATGTGCCCCACTTTCAATCCAAAGTGTCGTCTTCACAGTAGCCACATATTCAGCAAGTTTCATCACAATATCTCATTCCTTCTAAATTTATTGAGCAGAAATGGTTTAAATATTTTAGTAACAGTGGCCTTTATCTAACTTTTATCTAAGAACTGTGTGCCAAACATTGTTTATGAGAAATCATCCAGAAACCATTTTTTCTATTTTTAGTAACAGTGACCTTGACCCCATCAGGCCCAATTTCAATACCAAGTTTCGTCTTCACAGACACTACCTATATAGCAATTTTCATCACAATATCTCATTCTGAACCAAAGTTATTGAGCATACAGTTTATTTTCTATTTTTAGTAACAGTGACCTTGACCCCACAGGTCTTGAATCCCAAAAGTCATCTTCACAAAAATCATCAATACACCAAATTTCATTTAAGAATCTCATTCCAAGCTATAGTTACTGAGTGGAAACGAAGTTTTGAAGTTTAAATAACAGTGACCTTGACCTTGAACCCACAGGCCCCAAAGTCAAACCTAATCTTTATCTTGTTATGTTACATCTGTGTCCCAAAAAATAATTAAATCTATGAAGTATTTCATGAGTTATAGTCCAGAAACAATTTTTCTTTTCAGACACTACCTATATAGCAATTTTCATCACAATATCTCATTCTGAACCAAAGTTATTGAGCATACAGTTATTTTCTATTTTTAGTAACAGTGACCTTGACCCCACAGGCCTTGAATCCCAAAAGTCATCTTCACAAAAACCATCAATACACCAAATTTCATTTAAGAATCTCATTCCAAGCTATAGTTACTGAGTGGAAACGAAGTTTTGAAGTTTAAATAACAGTGACCTTGACCTTGAACACACAGGCCCCAAAGTCAAACCTAATCTTTATCTTGTTATGTTACATCTGTGTCCCAAAAAATAATTAAATCTATGAAGTATTTCATGAGTTATAGTCCAGAAACAATTTTTCTTTTTTAAGTTACAGTGACCTTGACACTGACCCCTCAGGCCCCAAAGTCGAACTCGACCTGTATCTTCTGATATTACATATATGTACCAAAACAGGATTTAATCTGTGAAGTTTTTCATGAGTTATTATCTGGAAACCCTTTTTCTATTTTTAGTAATACTGACCTTGACATTGACCCCACCAGCCCCAAAGTCGAACTTGACCTGTATCTTGTGATGTTACATCTATTTACCAAACAAGGATTAAATCTGTGAAGTGTTTCATGAGTTATCATCCGGAAACCATTTTTCTATTGTTAGTAACAGTGACCTTGACACTGATCCCACCAGCCCCAAAATCGAACTTGACCTGTATCTTATGACGATATATCTGTGTACCAAAAATTATTTAATTCTGTCAAGCCTTTCATGAGTTATCTGGAAACGAAGAATCCGACCGACCGACCGACCGACAGACCGACCGACCGACCGACCGACAAGCTCACTCCTATATAGCCCCTCAAACTTCGTTTGTGGGGGTATAATTAAATAGAGATGGCCATGAGTAGTAAAGTTTGTACTAGAGTACTGAGATAATCTTGAATGAGATCAAATGAATCATGACTTTCCATTTGTGTTTTTACATCATCAAGCTACTCTGTATTTATGTACCACATATGAAAATTTAATATATATAAAGATAAATGACAAAAAAAATTTCGCCATAAACCAAAGAAAATATCTGGTTAATAACTGATGAAACCGACAAATCATAAGGAAAAATCAATTTTTTGTAACACTCTATGTACATTAAACAAAAGTAAAAAAAAATCTTGTGAGGGGAGCAGAGGTGAGATAGAATCATCAACCTGGACCAGCCAAACACACTTGAAGAAATTTGTGTTGTTTTGAGATCAGACATGTTAGAAATAAAACATTAAAAAATTGTTGGTTGGAGGGGGGGTGGAGGGGAAGGCCACTAACTTGATCACAGACATCTAGGTAGCAATCCCAGGTTGCACCTTCATATAAGCTACCCATACACCAACAAAAACATAAAATGAATTTGTATTTTAAGCAAAAGTGGTCTTGCCCTTGATCACAGATGAATTAGAAGGAATTCCAAGCTGAATCTCATATCAGCTTCCCACACACTAAGTTTGGTGTCAATAGGTCAAATCAAACTCAAGTAATTGAGCGGAAAATGAATTTCTACTTTTTGCAACAGTGACCTTGATCACAGTTATTAGGGTAGCAATCCCGAGTTGTTTCTTGTTATCAATAAGTCACAGCTAACTAAAGTTATTACAATGAAAATGAATTTCTATTTTTAGCAACAGTGACATTGATCTTGATCACAGATATCTGATAAGTTATCCGGAGTTGGGTCTTGGTATAAACAACCCACACACCAAATTTGTCAATAGGTCACAGCTAACTCAAGTAATTATGAGGAACCTGAATTACTATTTTTAGCAACAGTGACCTTTACCTTGATCACATTCACCTGGGTAGCAATCCTCAGTAGCGTCTTGATATAAGCTTCCCACACACCAAGTTTGGAATCAATACCGGTAGGCCAAAGCAAACTGAAGTTATTGAGCAGAAACAGAATTTCTAATTTTAGAGACAGTGACCTTGACCTTGACCACAGACCACTGGGTAGCAATTCCAAGCTGCATCTTGATATAAACTACCCTAACACCAAATTTTGTGCCAGTATTATGCAAACTCAAGTTATTGAGCAATAACTGAAATTTTATTTTTAGAAACAGTGATCTTGAACTTTATCACAGACACCTGGGTTACTAAGCAATCCCAAGATGTGCCAGCTGATCTGGATCTACACTGATCGCATACACATTTAAATGCATATATAAAGGGTTATACAATGACTGTCAAGTAAAAAGAGTAGTCTGCTGATAAACATGGGCCAAGTCCAAACAGCTCTGACCTAAATAAAGTGTTATCAATACTTCACAACAATCTTATCTATTTCAAATAGAGGTAAACTGACACTTCAGAACAATGGGACATAATTATTCATTCATCACAATGAGGATAATTAAGAATATTAGGAACTAATTTCTGTTAGAACTAACATGAAATATACTAGTGAATGTAATATGTAACAGATTTTCAAAATGGCATACGGAGGAGTTAGGGAAGTAGAGATAGGCACAGATGAAACATTTGAGTTTTTGTGCACAGTTTGTGCAGGCAAAAATAAGAACACTGAGGCAGACAAATTCTGTGTGGACTACCAAGATTACTTGTGTGCCTCATGTGTCCAAAATCACAATGAATTTCCTGTCTTAAGAGGCCACAAGATCCTAGAAAAGGCACTTTTCCAGACAGCAGCATGTGGCAAGATTTCCACAGCACATGCAGAGAGGTGTAAAGTACATGGATACAAGCCTGTGGACATGTACTGCAGGCAACATGATGCCATAGGATGCACCTCTTGTATGCTGCTCAAACATAGGTATGTGTGAAGTGTTTTTAATACAGGAAAAAATATTTAGTCAAATAATTTATTTCTTATATTTTTCACAGATACCATGATAATGTGCTAATCCCTGCAAACACAACAATTTTAAACAAAAAATATTCTGCTAAAAATTAATATGATGGTTTTTCCAATTCATCCAAAGACAAGCATTATGTGCCAGAATATGTTGAAAACAATGCCAAAGCTGTTGATTCACAAGAAGTTACAACAAAGTTAGATGCTATAAGCAACCTTCTAAAAGATCTTCAGAATGCCTTCGTCAAAGAAAAGGAAAACCTCCAAAGCAGCAAGGAAAAGTCACTGGTGAAGATCAGACAGTTCAGAGCAGAAATCAATAAACATCTTGATCAACTTGAAAAGGATTCTGTTGAGGAGGTGGAGCAGAAATTCAAGTCTCTGATGGACAAAATTTTAGACTCTGTTAGAGAACTCCAAAAGTCAATAACCAATGTACAGACAGCACAAGACAGCTTGAAAACAGCTGGTGATAACAAGTCACATATGTTTGTCAGTATCAAGATGGCCAGTGACATTGCTTCAAATGCAAAACAAATATTGGATTCCACTGAATTTTATGTTTCTCCCTCAGACATTTTGTTTGTGGCTGATCAGGAGCTTCAGACACTATTCAACAAAATGCAAGGTCTTGGCTCCATCCAATCCCAGCTTCAAAGTCCTGATTTGTTCCCTCAAGTATCCAGAGAAACAACCACTCATATATCAAGTAAGAACCAGTCAAATCATCAACTTCTTCAGGTGAAAGGCAACAAGAGCTACACTGTGAAAGTGGACTCTGACAAGAACACATGTAATATCTACAGTGCTTGCACATTAGAAGATGGGACAGTTATTCTTGCTGACTATGGGAACAATAAGCTAAAACGTCTTGACAGCTCTTGCTACAGTGTCAGAGACTTTTGTGATGTCCCTATGAAACCATATCAAGTTTGTGTGATCTGCAACCAAGAAGTTGCTGTAAGCTGTACCATCAGCCTACTTATGCAATTTGTTACTTATGGAACTAAAGTTGAGAAGACAAGACAGATAAATACTGGATTTTACTGCCGTGGTTTAGCACATGGTGATGGGAAGTTGTTTGTTGCTGGCAATGAATCAGTGTATATATACACTGTATCAGGCGAAAGACTACAGCAATTAAACAAGAATCCAACTAGACAAGGTGTATTCTCTTTCTTCATGCGTCCTCAGAGTACATTCTCTAATATTTCATGTCTTACTCTCAGCAGTGATAACTCCAAGATCTATGTTTCGGATATGTCTAAAGGATTGTTGATTCTTGACAGAAGTGGTCGGATTATAAGAGAGTGCTGTGGGGTAGAACTAAAAAAAGCCGCTGGCATATGTGGCGTTAAGAATGACGATGTTCTTGTTTGTGGGAGTTTGTCACAGAATGTCTTGCAGTTCAGTCCTACGGGAAAAATACTAGGTGAGGTTTTAAATAATGTTGGAAACTGTGTGACTGTATGCTGTGATCAGGAAAACTTTAAATTGATTGTCGGTTTAAATATGAGTGATACAATTAAAATTTATGATATCATTTAAAAATCTACATGATAATACTTGATACAGTATCAGATGTATCAGTCATGTTGATGATCTAACAAAATGTAGGTAGCAGTTTTCAGGAGAGCATTTTAATTAGATTGCTACCAACAATAAATCACATAGTGTCACTGTATGCTGCATAAACATGGAGGATTTAAACTGATGTATATTTGGCTAATGCATTAGCATCACAATAAGAATGTGTTGTTTCTTGAAAAAAGAATAAATTAGAATTATATTTATCTTGTGAATTGACAGCATATTTCATATTCAGTGTAATTAAAGTGTAATTAAAGCTTTTCAATGATTGTCCACTGAATTTTCAAAAACTTAAATTACAATTTATGTTATATTTCTTGAAGTGTTGCAGTTTGTATAATCCCTATATTATAATACCCCATATGTAGGTGTTTTCTTGCACATGTGACCAGTGTAGATCCAGATCAGCTGGCACATCCTGATCTGGATCTGCACTGATCTCATATTGGTAAGAAATGGCCTAATGATTCTAAAGCAAAAAGTGTAGATCCTGATCAAATGGCACAGTTGTGCTAGCTGATCTGGATCTACACAGTCTGCCCATGCAATAAAGCTATATCTATGAAATCAAGAGATAATTATGTGACAAGGAACATGCAATATTTAGAAAAGAAATTGTTTTCATGAAGACAAGTCATTCAAATGGAATTTAAACAGGAAGTTATGAAATTTTATTTATTTATGTTTTATTTTTGATGAGTGTTGGAAAAGCAACTTATTTCATGATACTAACATTTCTATTGCAAAAAGTCTACAAAACCAACAAGATAAAAAACATTTATGGGCAAGTTCAATGACTGCCAGAACACAAAATAATTTTTACAGTAAAATGTCACAGCTTTTATATGATTTGAACAAATCAAAGTTGTCTGAATTACTGATTCTTATTGTGGCAGAAACTGAATAGCAATGGAAAAATTCTAGTACTAAAATAAGCTAAATGACACAGAAATGAAGCATGCTAATTGATAGCAACACCTGGTAACAATCTATAATGGTCATAATTATATACTGTTATAACTAGTGCCAGTAACATGGGCTGCCATCTTTATTTCTCGACAGCCCACACAGTGGACTGTTGTGGGCATTCTGCAATACTGTGGTGTTGTGGTTCCCACACTTGTGGACTAATCAAGGACTCCATATGTTTTGCTGTAAGGTTTCAATAACAATGTTCATGTTTTAGTGTGGTAGGTTTCATTTCAATATTGCTTTTTAATGTACCTTTATAAAGTATACATTGAATATGAGCTGTTATTAGATAATCTGGCTCCTGACAGAAGGTTGATACATTTGACGATAAACTTGTTTAGAAAATAAATTTAGATTAAATATGTATAAGTGTGTCTATTTGTCTTGTGTACAATAAATTATTTTTTCATCTTGGTTAGTTTTTTCAAATATATATTTCATGGAGCCCACTCTCACAATAATCCTCAGCACAAGACGGATCTAATATTATGTGATGGTCTCTCCAGGGCATGTTGCAGTGATGACAATAACATCTCCAAGTTTTGGAGAGGGACTGAATGATTTAGACCAGAAGCAGTAATTATTTGCATAACTGTTTATTACATAACTGTATTATTTGAGAATCAACAGGTAGAGACAAGAACCTTTATGCTTGAAGTACCAGAAATGACCAGTAGAGGAATTACAATGTCTAACATTGAAGGTTATGATGCATTACCAAGTACAACAAGAGAACAACAACTAGATGCCACAGCCATTTGCCTCCAAGCCAAAAATTCTAAAAGTCACATTTTGGGTTATTGCTATTACTTAGTTATTGTATTTGGCATGTTGCACAGACTATTACAGTGGGTTTGGATGTGACTAACCATCACATTATGGATCTTGGAGATGACACCCAGCCAACCCATCTATTATGGTCTAGGTTTTGTTGAAATCTAGAAGCGGCTGCAAAGTTTCTGCTCCAAAAATGAGACTTTTCAGCAACTTTGAACTGCCACCCATATGTGTGACCTTCACCTTTAAGGTAGGTCAATAGTTTGTATCAGTTTCATTTAAGTTACACTTTTACTGAGTTATTATGAAATAACTTCATCAGTGGTAATGTTATGCTCTGGAAATTAGAACTGTGATGTTCATTTCAAGTTTTACCTTGACCTTTGAGGTTGGGCTGTGGCTTTGGGTGCAATACTATGCCTTCTAAAGGTGAACACTTACATTTAGTTTGATTTAAATTCCTTAAAAACTTAAGCCAAGATTTGGTCTTGAAACCAGATAGAACAAACTAAAAAAGGGTTATGACAGGGATTTGCAAGAATTCTTCAGACAAGATCTACTGTAATTTTTAAAGGTAGCCATATGGTAAGCCTTAGACCAATAGTGTGTAGCTAAGAGATAAACAGAAAAAAGGCAGATCAAGACAGATAAAATTATTCTGTTGTTAAATAGGAATTGTCAGATTTTGTCTTAATATAATAATAGCATCTAACTGAGATTATCTGACCTATTGGACTCATGGCTTATGGTTTGTAAATAAATGTGACAAATTTACATACGTTTCAACTGAGGCTGTAACAACATCCTTTATTTTTGGAACAAACAGTTTTCTGTCCTTTAAACATTTCACACAGGTCTGAAAGAAAACGTCTCTGAGATTAGAGTTTTCATCTCAAAAAGTAATTCATAACACAGCATATAAAAATTATTACATCACCTAGCACAAACATAAAAGTGTAATAAACCCATAAAAATGTCTGCCTCATGGTGATGATCCACAAAGGGCTTTGGCTGACCCAATCTATGTAACTTTGTTCCCATAAAGGCTCGCACTAACATAATGAAGATTTTCATGTTTCACAAACAAAATGCACTACAGTAAGAGATATTGCAAATATGGGCATTTGCTAATACAAGTTTATAAGGTTGCCCTCCATAATTCAAAAAGAGAAGTGTATCTGAATAAATATAGCACACTGTAATTCAATACAAACAGGTGTACTTGAAAACAATCTCACTAAAGTCAGATCTAACAAAATGTTAGATCTGAGGACGGCCCGCAGACACCGTACATAAGTATTAGCGGTTTTCTCCGATTACTATTTTTAGAAATTGTCAACACAGGAAGCATGATTTATTACGCTCGCAAAATGATCTGAAGATGTCATTAATTAGAAATGAATGCAAAACTACATAAACACATATAGCTCCAGTAAAATATGTCATGCGCAGGCTGTCAACACTTTCCATGGTTTAAATAGTATTTTTTACTTTCACTTTTGCGATTTTGTATGCGACAATCTGATTGGTTCAAGGGGTTAGTGATAAAAACAAGTTTTAGTTACTCGTCGTCAGATCCTGATAGCGTAGCGGTTTTCAGGAAATGATTTTAATCAGATTGACTTGAAAAGTACCACATTGTAAATTTTATTTTCTGTTCAAACAGTGTTTATTTTCAAAATACCATGGGAAAATGTTAACCAGTTGTTGTTTTTTTTTCACAAGATAATACTTTTCTTCAAGGGTGTGTGGGGGGAGGGTGTATAAACTTATATACTGTATACTAAGTTTACATTTTTGATATTATAATTATAATAAGAGGCAAAACTTTAAAAACTGTAATGTCAAGGTTTATGATACATACTTAATGTTAATGCACCAAAAAGTCAGAAATAATTTATTAAAGTATATACCAGTTGAAATGGAGTTATTTAGAGGTTTAAAAACCTTTGGGCTTCACACACTTTAATCAACACAACTGTTTTCCATAACCAAATGAAAACCATCAAATATCAGTAATTGATTAATATCATTAATTGGAGTTCAGTATGTGCTGAAGACTACTAGAAAATAACAATCATAATACACAAAGTAGCTCTTTTTTGCATAAATACAAGCAACTGTATTGAATCAGAAAACCACACTGTGTACGGTAATATGGATGTACTAATCTGACTCATTGAATCATTCTTTGTGGATATAGGCTGTACTATATCATAAGATAAGATAAGGTAAGATCATTCATTCATGGGTATAAAATGAAAATACTGACAGCATGAAACAACAATAATGCAAACATACAGAGGAAATTTTAGAACAGAAAGGTACCAACCTCTGTGGTGGAGATGGCAATATTTTCAAGTCTTTCAGCAGCAGCGTGGAGATAATCTTTCAGGAGCACATAACTCTTTTGGAATTTCTGAATCTCTGCATCAAGAGTCTTCAGGGGCTGTAAGAAATAAAGTTTGGATGATTACAACATACACCATGTATATATTGTATATTCCATAAAGTAGAACTGCAGTTGGTGAACCAAACATATTTCTTGGGTTTCATATCAGTACTAACTGTCTCATAAACTAACAAATGGTATGAACAACATCTTCAGACAACCTGTCAATAAGCTTCGAGAAAAGAGACCAATTTAACCTGGGTTGTAGACTAAACCTCTTAATACTCAGCTATTCTGCCAGGTGGAGTTTTTAACTTGTAATTCACTAAATTACCATAATGTACTTAATTTTCTTTCCATTTTAACCAGTTCATTCACTGTTCATATTGTTTGACAGCGCTTAACTTACTGAATATATTTACTAAAAATTGAATAGTGTAAATAGTCTTATGTCCGGAATTATCTTGGTATATTGGTCTACACAAGTTGCAAAAGTGACAAAAGGACCCCTACAATAGAAATCTACTTCCTGTAGAAAACTGATATAAAATACTCAGTCTGTTGTAGGCATTGGTACACAACACTTTAGTTTAAAGTGAAAATACCTTTGTATTACAATAGTAATCATATTATTGTTTATGTTAAAATATGTAGTCAGTGTTAGATTATACAGTAGAATCCGCTTATTTGAACAGTCTATTTGTCAGGATCCTCGATTCAATTAACCGGAGTATAATAAAAAATGGAGCTTACAAATTCTCAGTTTCATCAGTGGTGGGTGGGGTAATGCGCTCAGAAAAATATCTGTATCATCATGTTCAATAAAATCCAGTTTGAAGGTAACCAATACTATGTAAATGTGCTGTGTATACATTTGATTCTTTTGACCTTGCGCCATTTCAAAAATTTTTTCGTTTTGCCGACACGGCTCATTTTCTTTCGTAACTTTTCGTATCCGAAATTCATGATCTTTATCTGATTACTATACCACTATCTTTTCTTTGTGAAGAGTTATTATCTCCCTTGGGGTGCCAAAACGTTGCATACCCGTTATAACAAAACTAAATTAAGATTCGTTTGCATGATCTAATTAACGTTCTAGATATCGAGCAAGTATGGCAAAGTTTATTTGTTATTTGCATACATTTCTTGAAAAAGAACAGATATTTTTCTGTTTCTTTCGTTTTAAGATTAATCTATTTTTATTCGGGAATTTCCCGGTTTCCTGAAAACGTGATCATCTTATGAACTTCTCAATGCGGGGAAATCCATTTTGTGACGTCATTGCTATAAATGTATACTGTAAACACAATTATGCATGCCAGTGAACGGAAGTCATTATGTAACACAGGTCATAAACAATGACAGATTTATCGAGTTTACCGATAATGTACATTGCCTTGGGGCAGAAACGTGTGAATTTCAAGTAGGATTAGCGTCGTAAGGCGTTGTAAGGTGGGAAAGTGCTATCTTAATAAACCAAATGCACGCGGTGATCTATTCAAATAAAGAGATTATTTATCATAGAAATAGATAGAAATGGTTTTGTGTTTTAATATTCTACTATATTAAGCGGAATATTCAAATAACCGCCATTCAATTAAGTGGAATGCACTGTATATGTAAATTTTTAAAATTGGTATCTTTGGTTCAATGAAAGCTTAAGGTAAGAGGGGCCTAAATAGACAATCCTGTCTGAAACGGCGATGTTTGGCGACGTCGAGTTCGGAAATGTCTTCGGCAGTAGCCGAAACGTTCTCCAGCACTAATCGGAATTGATTGTAGCAAACATTTTTAATCGTTATTTTTTACATTACTCTAAAATATTGTTATCGTTTTCTTCAAGAAAGAAACATTTTTACAAAAAGTAACTTATATTGTTTTAAATAAAAAAATATTTGCCAAAAGTCTGTTATCCGAAAGCGTGACGTCATTTTCCCGGTAATACCAAAATGGCGGACAGAGCTAGCAATGGTAGATTTGTGAAAAAAACAAGAAACAGTCGGAAACGACAGCACGCTCGACTATTCGAAGTCAGACATATTTAAGCACATTTAAAACTGGGCTTCATTTAAACTGGGGAGTGATTCAGGAGTTTATGACACCCAACACACACACATGAACAAAAGTTTCTTAATCCAAGTTAGGAAATCAATAAATTACACTTAATTTATTATTGTAGTTTTTTTAGAGGGTTTACACAACCCAGTCCATACACCCCTGCCCACCTATAGTGTGGTGTAGTATAGTAAGGTATGGTATTGTTGTTGGTGGTGTTGTTGACGGTGTTGTTGGTGGTGTTGTTGGTGTTGTTGTTGTTATTAGGGTTTTTGTTGGTTGTGTTGTTGGTGTTGTTGTTGGTGGTGGTGTTGTTGTCAGTGTTGTTGCTGTTGGTGGTGGTTGTTGATGCTATTGTTGGTGTTGATGTTGTTGTTGGTGGTGTTGTTGACGGTGTTGTTGGTGGTGTAGTTGTTGTTATTTGTGTTATTGTTGGTTGTGTTGTTGGTGTTATTGTTGGTGGTGGTGTTGGTGGTATGTGGTGGTAGTGTGGTGTGGTGTGGTGGGTTATGGTGGGTGGGTGGTGGTGGTGGGTGGTGGTGGTGGGTAGTGGTAGGGGGTGGTGGTGGGTGGTGGTGGCTGGGTGTGGGGTGGGTGGGGGAGGGGTGGGTGTGGGGTGGTGGTGGGTGGGTGGATGGGGGGGTGGGTGGGTGGGTGGGGGAGGGGTTTTGGGGTGGGTGGTGGGTTGTGGTGGTGGAAGTGGTGGGTGGGTGGGTGTGGGGTGGGTGGTGGTGGTGGTGGAAGGTGGTGGTGGAAGGTGGCTGTGGGGTGGGTGGGTGTGGGGTTGGTGTGGGTGGGTTGGTGTGGGGTGGGTGGTGGTGGCGGGGTGCTGGTGGGTGGTGGTGGGTGGGTGGGTGGGTGGGTGTGGGTGGTGGTGTGGTGTGGTGTTGTGTGTGGTGTGGTGTGGCATTAGTATAGTATAGTATAGTATAGTATAGTATAGTATAGTATAGTATAGCATAGCATAGCATAGCATAGCATAGCATAGCATAGCATATAGTATATAGTATAGTATAGTATAGTATATAGTATAGTATAGCATAGCATAGCATACCATAGTATATAGTATAGTATAGCATAGCATAGCATAGCATAGCATAGCATAGTATAGTATATAGTATAGTACAGTACAGTACAGTACAGTATAGTATAGTATAGTATAGTATAGTATAGTATAGTATAGTATAGTATAGTATAACCACTCAACACTTTCAACCAAAGTATGTTAAGTACATCTGTTTTAAACCTTTTCTATAGCATTACCTATGAAAAACACTAACATTGAAACTTTAACCATAATTTCTAAGTCTTAATTCTAATTTCTAAGCAAAAAAATGCAAAAATTAAATAAAAAAAGCAAGGATGAGTTATGGGCCTTTGAAAATCAACCTGATGTATGATAAAATAAAGGTATACAAAGTTTTAAAGTTGTCGTTTTAATAGAATGAAAGATATGAGGTTTCACCACCTTGCACGCAAACTTTAACCTTAATTTCTTAGTCTAAAAAGGGCAATAATTTGATATAAATCAAAGAAAGAGTTATGGTTCATGGCATACATAGTCAGGGTCATGATAGTGAACAAGTTTCAAAGCTATAGTACAAGAAGTATGAAAGTAACTAGCTTGCACGCAAACTTTAACCTGAAATTCTAAGTTGAAAAAGGGCCATAATTTGATTAAAAATTAAAGAAAGAGTAATGGTTCTTGGCATACATAGTAAGGGTTATGATGGTAAACAAGTGTTGAAAGTTTCAAAGCTATAGTACAAGAAGTATGAAAGTAACTAGCTTGCACGCAAACTTTAACCTGAAATTCTAAGTTGAAAAAGGGCCATAATTTGAACAAAATGGAAGTTAGAGTTATGCTTCTTGGCATACCCTCTCGGGATATGATAATGAACAAGTGCTGAAAGTTTCAAAGCTGTAGTATAAGTAGTATGGAAGTTACGGGTTTGTACACTAGCTTGCACGCAAACTTTAACCTGAAATTCTAAGTCGAAAAAGGGCTATAATTTTAATAAAATGAAAGTTAGAGTTTTGGTTCTTGGCATACACACTTGGGAGATGATGAAGAACAAGTGTGCCAAGTTTCCAAGTTGTAGTATAAGTAGTATTGAAGTTATGTGTTTGTACAGTAGCTTGCACGCAAACTTTAACCTGAAATTCTAAGTCGAAAAAAGGGCCATAATTTGATGAAAATGAAAGTTAGAGTTATGGTTCTTGGCATACACACTCCTGACATGATGATGAACAAGTGTGCCAAGTTTCAAAGCTGTAGTATAAGTTGTATTGAAGTTATGTGTCTGTACATTAGCTTGCACGCAAACTTTAACCTGAAATTCTAAGTCGAAAAAGGGCCATAATTTGATCAAAATGAAAGTTAGAGTTATGGTTCTTGGCATACATATTCGGGACATGATGATGAACAAGTGTGCCAAGTTTTAAAGCTGTAGCTATAGTAGTTTTAAGATATCAGTAGGTTGCACGCAAACTTTAACCAAAGCCGGACGCCGACGCCCAAGTGAGTACAATAGCTAGACATATTGTTCGAATAGTCGAGCTAAAAACCCATTAAAACCAACCATTAAACGTAAACAAAATTATCACAATTACTCTTCTTTATCAATTTCCAACAATTTTGTTATAAACACCGACACTCTTCCAAAAACTGCAAGCTGTACATTGTGGAAAGATGGACGAAGAATAATTGACCTTGGATTTCTAATGAATCAGTTGGAGTAAAACTGCATTAAAACATTTAAAGTACATATTTAAGTTATATAGTCAACAGATACACATTCAGAAGTCAGTTTAAATCAGATCTATAAAAGAATTGTAAAACAAAAAGGTATTGTGCAAAATTGTGATGGAAAATATTTTCACCTGTTTTTGTTGTTGTTTTTGTTTTCTTCAGAAAAACATGGAATATGACAATTTAAAAGCTTATATTTAAAAAACTACATGGTGAAAGTCTGTAATAATTTGCAATATGATTGGTATATGTATGTAGCAAATTTTGATATGCATTTTATAAATGTACTGGTATGATTAAATTTTTTAGAGACTCTTAAAGTGTGTGTATGTTTTTGTGTCAAGGAAATTTTCCGAGGGGGTATAGATGTATTTTCAAAGTAAAATCATCTAAATGTTAGTAATTAAGTAATATAAATGGTTTCTTTTTAATGTTTAGGCTTATGCCTAACAAGTAACACAATTGGTGCTAAAATATATTATAGTTTTTAATCCCAAAATAAGATTTTTTAGCAATAACCACTTGTAAAAAAATGGACCTGGGACAAGGCGAGGGGGTCACCCTATTCATATGCGATTTTTTCCAAAATGGGATGGTGGAATTGTTTCATATTTCATTTTTACATTTGATATATTATGTTAATCACTATGGAAAAGCTTATTTAAGGAATAATAATAACATTATTTAGGCCCCTCTTACCTTGAAGTGGCAACGAGGCAGAGAGTATTTTGGGGAGTGGCTTTACATAAAAGCTACCTGTCAGTTATAATCAACTGTAGTAAATATAGCCTCTATAGAGCGAGTCACTGCATTACAGCAGACCACAGAATGCAAGACTCCTTTTGCACTGATTATGATCTTTTATTTCTTTTCAGGGTTCCTTTGAAATTTCTTAATTTCTTGGGCTAATTTTCCAATTTGTAATATATGTTACTTTTACACTAAACATTTCATTCATAACTTTAGCGAGGAATGTTTCTATAATCACAACATAAAAAGATAATGTCATCAAATTTATTTGCAATCCTGTTGTAACCTTTGAAGAAGCAGAAAATCTGGTGTTTAATGATGCCACTCTTGTTCTATCATTGAAAAAGGAGGGAAAATTTTAAACTTTTGTAGAATTATTCTTTTCAGAGAACTACATGTATATGTGTTTATTTATTTATGATATTGTGAAAGGAAACATTATTATAAATGGAAGATGCTTTTGCAAAGGAAATAAATCAATAAACAATAGGCAACATGTATTTCAATGGAGGATAAAAAGCTAAACATTTCGTAACTCTCTGTGAGATTAAGTTTCAGTCTTATTGTACATACTTTCCAGCTGCTGAGTGTAAACATAAGCACATGCTTGTGTTTACAAACACAGTAGATTATCAGTTAGACACACCTTCCGGTTTAAAATTTTCTCTCAAGACAGGTTTTCTCAGTCACCTTTATAACGGGTAGTTCATTTTAATTTTTAGATGAAGTGTTTAAAGGCATTCAATGTACATTTTTGAAAATTTTCTTAAGAAGTTTTTCCCATTTTTTTTTCATTTTTTGAAAAAAGGCTTCTTGATGTGTAACATGTATAAATTATAGAAAAGCTTGCCCAGCGCCATATTGAGGTTTATATAGTCCAGTTGCCCCTTTAAGATTTTGTTTATAAAAGCATAAAAAAAAATTAAAATATTCACTCAAAAAAGCATACCGTCTCCAATTCTTTAAAGGTCTCTAAATATTTCCTGCAACTGAAAAACAAACAGAAAGTCTTTGATATATGTGTCCTCTGGCATTTGTTATGGCTTGTAACTTCAAAACACTAATGCTGATGTTGATTCATCTGACATCATAGATTGTCATTGTAACAACTATTTCAATTGTGCATGATTTGCAGATGCCACACTGCATGTCAGACACATGTATAAGCCATATTAGTCTCAGATTAAATATTTTATAGAAAACAGGGCTGAAGGTTATAAAACTGAAATTGAAAACCAGTCTCAAATCTCAAGCATCTGGTTGGCTGAAATGGCGACTAAGATTTGAGACTGGTTTCCATGCTTAGTTTTATAACCTTGGGCACAGGCTTGTGTTCCTTGACTTTATTTTCTAATTAATAAATTCACACTTGTGAATAATACGAGACCAGTTCACAAATAATATTACTGTCATGTTACACATTTTAACATTTTACTCCACATACACAGGTTTTATCACATGTGTGAACAGTGTAAATCCAGATTAGCAAGCACATCTGTGCCATCTGATCAGGATCTAAACTGTGAAAAAAATGCCAACAATGTAGATATTGATCAGCACCCAATTGTATAAACACTGGTTAAATTAACCCCTGGTTAGCGCTTAACCGTTGGTTAAATTTTTACTAAACTGGTTAGCTAACCAAATTGGTTAACCTATTGTATAAACCTGGATAACCAAATGGTTAGTTAACCAAAAAATGTTTAGTTTAACCAGCCTTAAACATAACCAAAACGTCATATACCCGCCATTTTATTGTTTCCGGTTCCGCTTTGTTCGCGCGATATGTCAAATTTGACAGACGACACTCGCACTAAAAATGGCCGAACCGATCACCACGAAAAAGCGCGTTCGAGGTAAAAATTATTCCATAAGTGAAAATCAGATAATTACAGAGTGCATAAAAGATAGTTTACATATATTAGAGGCCAAGCATTGCAATGGCACTTCTAAAATTACTAAGAAAATGCAGGACAGGATTTGGGAGGACATTTGTTCCAAAGTGAATGCGGTGGGGGTCACGCAGAGGACTGTGACAGAGCTGAAAGAGAAGTGGAACAACATGAAAAAGGCCGCTAAGAAAGAAGTAACCAGACAGAAAAAACACATGAATGGGACTGGCGGTGGTCCACCCGCTCCAAGCTGCGGAATACTAGCGGATATTGCCGACATGTACCGGGAGTCTCCAGCCTTTCATGGAATTTCTCTGGACTCCGAAACCATCGTTTTGTCAATACCCGGTATGTTAATTTTGTGGCTATGCTATATCTACATCGCTCTTATGAATTATAATTCATAAATACTCGTCTGAATTATTCGCACAGGCGAGTATTTATAAACAAATGACAGCGCACTGTGTACTGTGTACAGGGCCCTATGGAAACGCCAATGAAAACAAAGTAAAGTAAGAGTAGTCCAACCTTCGTTAACGGGGCTCTCAAAGGGGAATTTTGTTCAGAGGTGATTTGCATCATGATCAACCGTGAACAGGAAAACAATAATATAATGATGTTTAAAAAAAGTTACCAGTTAATTTATTTTAACACAATTTAATCAAATAGGTATTGTTTTTATTGTAACAACTGTATAATATTGTATAATAGTCAGGTTTCCGAATAACCGGGTATGAAGATCCGTCATTTTATGTTTGCTAGGTCACCGTATTTGTTGTGAATTTTGAAAGGATTAGAAAGCATGCTTGTTCGCCTTTGATTCTCGTGAATTTGGTCATTAATTGCATACTGTGTTGTAAAACACGATAAGAGATAGATTACGCCTGGAAAGGTAAATATTTTTGAATACATGCATGAATCGTATCTATCATTGTAAGGACTACTGTAAAATTACAAAAACACCAAAAAAACTCCCCACCCACCTTTAACAAAATTAGTCTTGAAAAGTAGTCAGGGAATATTTTGTGCACATTGTGGTAGGATATGTAATGAAACAGTCTTTAGAGACCAACCCATCTGGTCCAGTGCATGGAAACATAGTTCATTAATTGGCAGTGTGTAAGAGCTGGACAACAGGACTGGTAGCAAAACCAGAGACCTATAGTATAGACCTATAGTATAGGTCTTTGGCACAACTATTTGTGCGCGACAATGACTTTTCTATATATGTGATGATTGTCTTTTGTCAATTTCCACCACAGTTTTGATCATAACTGCTTGAGACGTAAAGGACAGACATCTGTAAAAAGTCAGTATGGTAATGGGTCTGTGCTTGCAGTTGAATTATTGAGACTACATGACTGGCAGACAATAGGGCTGTTAATTATGCTATCTATAGCCAGTCTCACATCGGCTGTGAATACATCTTACATTTAGAGAGCTGTGGTCAATAACTTTCATCGCAAATTCATCATTACATATTAAACTATTGTTAAATTGTAAAATACTGTCCATCGACCATATAAGAGATTGTGTTGATACGACTCCTTGTTCTTAGTGTGCTGCTGCAGGACTCCTCTAGAGCATCATCACACAAATTTCGGGTGGATACACTATTAACCGGGTATCGGGATCCTTCATTTTATGTTTGTTTTCTGTTGTGAATTTGGAAAGGGTTGTATTGCATACAATTTTAGCTTTTGATCCTCCTGACATTGGCCGTTAAATTAATTGCAGTATATGATGCCTTGTAAAACTAGATTACAGATACATCTGGACAGGTAAAATTCTCATTATATGCATGAATTGTCTGTATTGATTGTAAGGACAATTACTGTAACTCCCCACCCACTTCAGACAAAGCTATTTTTGTAAGGTGGTGTTACATTTTGTTTCGATGTTTGGGAATGTAGGAATATTTTATACACATTCAATGTGGTTGAATGTTTCGTACAATGATGCATGCATAGTGGTCCATTTAGTTTGTCCATGAGTGTTTCGTCACAGATCTTTAGCAACCAAAACAAAGTAGTGTTACTTTAAAATTGACAGAGCCTCAGAGGTTGGAAAAGCCCACATAACTTTACTTTGTGAATGTGACGAAGGAGAGGGTAGTTTATAAAAAATAACCATTTACTTCTTAGACCGTATCTCATGAATGAACAGTGTAGGAAGAGATCTTGTGGATCTACACTGTTTGATTTTAGATTCATGAATGCCAGACGTTGAGACCCCAAGACACTTTGACCCCAAGATCTTTCAACCCTAAACCCATCTTTGCCAAGACATTTTGACCCCTACTTTTATTATTTTATTATCAGCCACACGAATTGAGCTTAAGCCAGAATTATATCGCAATAGAACGTTTTCTCTTGAACATATTTTTTTCCAGATAATTAAAAAATCCATTTTGGACATATTTTGGCATAAACATGCTCCATTCGGGCGTATATGTCATTAAAGAACATATTTGAATATAATGTGCTTACCATGCATAATTATCTACGCAAGTTTAAATATTTCATGATTTTATCCGCCATATTGGAATGCAGCCATGTCAGAGCAGTTTGAAATAAAACAGTCTATGTTAAGTGCTTACAGACTTAGTAATCACTACTCTTACTTTTATAATAAAACTGTTTTCTTCAGATACACAGAGTGTACAGAATGATGAAGAAGGTGGGGAACTTGTTGCCCAGTTTGTGGATGCTTCTGGGGATCATGAGAGCAATACAGGTATAAAAGAAACAGTTAACAGGCTATTTCACTTTAAACACAACTATTGCATGGGTATAATTTTCACAACATTTGCATTTCCATACTATTTTTTCGAGTATTAAAATTTAAATATCATGTCCATCCTTATGATAGCTGTTGCATAAATCTGTATCAAAATTGAAAGAACACAATATTTCTGCTTTTGTCTCCCTGCATTTTAAGCATTGCTACTTACTTTGAGCTGCTTTTTTCAGCTTTATTGTTAATCACACTGACAATAGTTTAAGACTTTATGGGGTTTAGTTCTTTAAAGATAAAACAGTAATGGAGCACAAAACATCTACAGAATTTTTTGAAACTTTATTTCATGTTTGTAATATAAAACATTGCAAATATGAGTTTTAATATTTCATTAATAACAAAATTGAATATGATGAAACTAACAAGGTGACTGGATTAAAAAAATATTAGTTGTAAATACTTATAAAATCCACTAACAAAAGTGTTTGCTTAATTTTTTAGTAGAGACATGTTACAGTCCAACATTACCTGTTGATCTGGTAGATGTGACAAATGGAGCTGGGGTCAGCAGCGGAGTGACTAACATAAGCAGGAAAAATGGGTAAGTAAGTTTTAATATATTAACAAATGAATTATAATTAAGGATTGAATCGATATTTGATGTTTTTCATTTGGGTATGGAAAACAGTTGGGTTGTTTAAAGTGTGTGAAGCCCGAAGGGCTTCACGCATACTTTAAACAATCCAACTGTTTTTCATACCCAAATGAAAAACATCAAATGTCGATTCAATCCTTATATTTAGACATATTTATACTTTCATAAATACAGAAATTATTAGATGAATTCGTAATATAACGGCTTTTTCTTATGGCTGTTAGAACAGCCATGTTCACGACAAAGTGAATGACTGCACGCTTTTTCGCAACAACTCGTGGCAAAACGTGCATGCTCGGCGACGTCACAGGTCAAAACATTGTGCAACGTCCAATAAACTGTGAACGGTTCTTCTGGAGCCACGCCTTTTAAACTATTACGTCACACTGTTTACCATTAGAAATTATGATTCCTTAGGTGAATAAGACTTCATCGTAGAGAATGAAGTTGAAGTGTAAATATTTTTAACTTGACCCCCAAAAATTTTCATAGTTAATGCATTTAAGTGACAGTGGATATATGCACAGGATTTATCATGGGATGTTGTTCAGATGCATTGATATATATCACTTGGGTGGCTTTGCCTGTGATATATCCTTTCACATCTGGACTCTTCCCTTGATATACCGGTTCTAATGATTTATTACCGAAAGATTCTTTAATTATATAACTTCATAATTTCAAATGAAATCTTTCAAAGAAAATCAAAACTATCTTCTGTTTGCTAATTTAACACTAGCTGTGTTAAAACCACTTTGTTTAAATCTTATGTCACACATTCTTTTATCCTTTCATTAAGGAGCAAAAGTTTCTAATTAAAGTAGCTATCAGTTTTACCACATCAGTGCCCAAAAAATGCGTCATATAAAAATTTAAAATACGCTTTAGTTAGACAATGTTTTCAGGTTGTGATTAAGACATAAATTATAAGGTTTGTGCTTTCACCCTTCACTCCAATATATGCACCTTTATTAAATAGCGAACAGTGTAGATCTTAATCAGCATGCACATCTCTGCCACCTAATCAGGATCCAATATGGATAGAGTGTAGAATCTCATCAGATGGCACAGACCTGCTGGCTATCTACATGTACATTTTTCGCTCTTAAGTGCCAATAATTGGTGAAAATTGTTAACACATAAAAAGCAGTTTATGGAATTGCATTACTCACACATTATTAACATTTCAAATAAACAGCTTTAAAAGTACAACATATAAATGAATAAAGCTGCAAATAAAAGATAAATTCAATTTTTTCTTAATTATAGATACAGATGTGTTAAACCTTGAAATTTGCTTTGAAATGTGAATGTAAAAAGGTTATACATGTAATTAGATTTTTGTCTTAACAATTTACCTTGCCATAACAAACTTAGTCTCATGAATTTATTTATACGATTTTTTATAAGATCTATTTATCTACTTTTTGAAGGGAAAAAAAGTCATTGAAAGATCTGCAGATGGAATTTTACACCATAGCAGCTGCAAATGAAAGAGAAAGGGCCAATCTGATGTTGAAGAAGCTGGATGTGTACAACATGCAGAAAGAAACTCTGACAAAAGTTAATTGTTTGTTGGACAAGTTAATTGAAAAAATTAATCATGAATAATCTGTTAACAAATACCTCAACACATATCCATAATGGCAAGTGGTTTGTTTGAAATAATGTGAGATCTATGGTTAATGATTAATAACTATAGATATTTGTTCGATAACTATAGTAATTAATGATTACTACTGTTACTACCCCATAACCATAGTTATTGGTAGATACCGAGTTTTCAGCCCAAAACCATTGTTATCATTGTTGGCAAGTTCTTGGTTTGAGAACTGTGGATATCGCTAAAATGTATAGTTCCCGTCTGAACAGTGGTTTCCTGGCAAGAACTAGTTTTCACTGAAAACTATGGTTAATCGGAATTTGTATGCATTAGATATGGATGTTAAGGGCTTACTACACTCCTCCCCAGCACGTTAATCGATCAAAGGAAAATTATCAATATCTCAAAAACGACAAAATGCTGTTCAATGAAATTTTGCACAAATGAGGGTTTACTAATGTATCTTTATATTGCATATGGTAAGACACGTTAGAACAGCGAAGAAAAATAGCGAGCTCTAAAAATTCCCTAAACTTCTATTTACATAAATTCACAAAAAACTAAACATAGCAAAACATCATTTTATATTTCCACTTGAGTAATAACATACTGACATCAATTTCTTGTTTCCTCATGACTAACATATGGAAACTTTATTAGATATTAGTACAGTGTGTTTAACCTTCAATTTCCTGGTCACTTCCTGGTAGTGTAAACAGATGACAGCCATTGATTTCTCTTTTAGTAATTGAAAGTTCTTTAGAAAGTTCACAACATTTTCTCGTCAGTATAATACACTCCTGTGGGAATTTGAAACTATGTTTTGTATTGCTTAAGTTTCTGTGAGTTTATGAATTATAAAGAATTTTTAGGTCTAACCTTCTTTCTTTACTTTTCTAACATGTCTTACTGTATGCAAAAAAATAGATACATTAGTTAGTAACATTCATTGCAAAGTATCATTGAATGACATTTTACTGTTGTCAAGATTTTGATAATTTTTTTTAATCGATGAACGTGCTGGAAGGAGTGTAGTAGGCCCTTTACTATCTTCTATGGCCAAGAACTAATGTTTTTACCGATAGCTATGATTACTGGCTGGTATCCCTCGTTAAATATCAATAACTTTGGTTGTCGAACCATTACCTAAAGTTATTTTTCAATAACCATAGATTAATCAGATTAATTATGCAAAGCCCTTGCCATAATTAAAGATTGAATTTATATTTAATGGTCAAAACATCAAAACATTGTGCAATGTCCAATAAATTATGAACAGTTCTACTGTAGCCACGCATTTTCAAGTCATACGTCACACTGTTTACCATTAGAAATTATGATTCGTTGGGCAAAAAGTTGGATCCAGATATGCGCCCTATTATTTGAGTGTACATTGGTCTCTTATGATTCATTATGTCATTTCTGACCGTTGTATGTCTAGATCAGATAGTCCATTTTTCCTGCTTATGTTAGACACTCCGGGGCTGACCACAGCTCCTTTTGTCATGTCTACACACAATGTTTGATATTAACTTGTCTCTTGTCATCTAGTTATTGTTAGACATCAACATTCTCTAAGTAATTGTTGATAAGCATATGACAATTAAATCAAATATTTTAACCGAAAGTGTAGGTGTTCATTTGAATTCTTGTTTCAATGAATTCTTCATAATTCACGTTTTTGTATACAGTTTGAAGAGTACAAAATTACTTTAAAACAACATAAAAGTTTTTCGTTTTTTTTAAGCCCTATTATATTCAAAGAGTAATGTTATTTAATCCATGTTTACAGAGATGTTTATGGAAAAATAGCTCATGTATAAGGAACTATTTTCTTTAGTGATTCACTATTTATTGTTAATGTAACAAATACAGTTACATGTTTATTGTTGAATTGATAGTTTCTAATTGACCTAAAATGTTACCTGTGCACATGTATCTAAAATTTAGTTAGCCTTTACCCTATGTGAAATTGCTGTTATCCGTATGCAACTAATGTAGAACCAGATAAGCCGGCACATTAATGTCGTCTTATCAAGATCTACACTTTTTGCTTTTGGATTCATTTCTGAGTAAGTGGCAAACACTGAAGATACTGATTAGAAGTCACAGATGTGCCTGCTGATTCGGATCTACACTGTTTGCATATACAATAAACCTGAATGTATGGAGTAAATGGTTAATAATATTAGTTAATAAAAAATATTACCTTTTACATAGCTAAATGGAATGGATCCATGTTTTTTAGTTTGATGTCCTTGTTGTATGTAAACTACTTATTCTATACTTTTTACCTTAAAAACAATTTCTGTAAATTTCTGTGTCTTGAGAAATTTATTCAGAATATACCCCTTCACTCCATATAATACTCGTTTTCAGGCATGTGTACATAGTGTAGATCCAGATCAGTTGGCAAATTTGTGCCATCTGATCTGGATCTGCACTGGTTTCATCTTGGTCAGTAAAACCTAATGAATCTAAAAGCAAACAGTGAAAATCCTAATCAGCTGACACAAATGTGCTAGCTGATCAGGATCTACACTGTTTGCCTATGCAATATAGGTGTATCAGGTGTATCAGGATATAGGGAGCAAAGGGTTAAAGTGGTAAATATCCCCTTAAAAACTCAGCTGATCTGAGCTTGAAAATATTTATGAATGTATTAATTAAAAAAATGATTGGTTATATAGTCTCTGATTCCTCTACCATCATTTTGACCCTGGTATGTGTCAGGTTGAGGCTGGTCATCATCTAATGTTTGATCTGCTTCCTCCGGCTCATTCCATAATAATGAGAGATTATATAATACAGCACATGCAATTATTACACGGCTAACTTTCTTGGGCTTCATACGTATCTGAAAATAGAATTGAAGTTGTGCCCGATATCTCTTTACTGTATATATACTGTATATTTATATACATATGTATAATATTATACATTTATCTTGTGGGTTAACAGTGTGGATCCAGATCAGCGCACACACACATGTGCTGTCAGATATGCATCTACACTTTGCTTTCAGAAATAACCAATTGAATCTTCACAGGTGTGCCAACTGATCTGGATATACACTGTTTTCCCATGCAATAAAAGCCATAACTACAGAGTGAATGGCTATCACATACTTCTTTGAAAATAATAATGTCTTTTGGAGCTGCTAGATCTGAAGAGAGCTTCAAATTAACATTAGATCTGTGATATTACTGTAGTTATTGTTTATAACTTTAAGGGCTTGCTACTTTTGTCATTGCACTGTCATATCAAACACAAAAACTAAGCACCACAAAATAAATTAAATACCAACATGAATAATATGATAATGAAAACAAAATGTGAGTTTACTTATAAAAGAAGTTTTAATTTCAAAGAGACAAATGAACATTTTCATTTTTATCATTTATTAATGTGACAAGAAAAATTATGGTCAAAATTTATACACTTTTACAAATATGTCACATTGTATACATTTGTTCGACAAAAATACCTTATATATTGATGTCTGTAACATATTGCTACTGTGGGCATTGAAAATGTTTTGTGTTGCTATTTTTCTGTTGTAAATAGAACTTTACAGAATTTATATGATCTACCTAACATATCTTAAAAAACGTACATTGATATTGTTGATTGAACTCCTTTGCCAATGGAAAGATGTTGATATTTCATTTTTATTGTTGACAGTAACGAAATGAGCAAGCCCTTAAAATGAAAGTTTACACAAGTCAGTTTGATATTTCAATTGTTGTTACAGGCAACACTATTAAAATAATATAATTGAAACATCTTGATATTGTTTATACCTCTCCATGCAACACATGGAACTTCCTTTTCCAGACACCAAATACTCTCTCAATAATATTGCGAGTAGATGTGTGTGCTCTGTTGTATCTTTCCTCTCTCTCATTAGTTGGATTGAGGTATGGTGTGAGCAAAAAGGGTCGGCATGGATAGCCACTGTCGCCTAATAAAACCCCTTTGTCCAAATCTATATAAGAGATTAAACATGTTCAATAAGGTTTTTATTTAAGGATTGAATCGACATTTGATGGTTTTCATTTGGGTATGGAAAACAGTTAGGTTGTTTAAAGTGTGTGAAGCCCGAATGGCTTCATGCGTACTTTAAACAACCAAACTGTTTTCCATACCCAATGAAAACCATCAAATATTATTGGTACACACGTTCAAATCAAAGTTAAGGGTATTAGTAAACAATTCAAATTAGATTGGTATGTGTCTAAAGGAGGAATTAAGTAATTGCCTCCCTCTGTCAGTCCCCTAAGTTTGGTTTCCTACTGATAACTGAAGAATGGTTTGAAATACAATCACCAATTTTTAATAGGAGGTTTTACATGATGTTACTTGTCTGTCATGTGACTGCTATCATTAATGCATTAAACATATATCTTACCTTACAAGTAGCTTAGCCAGATATGCCAAGTGATGGAACATTTAAATAATGATATATTAATATTAAAGAAATCCTTTTGAATTGAAGGTAATAAGTTTTTAAGGAAATATAGGTTAATACCTCGGTGATTTACCTCCAAATACTGACACAGATTTGAGACTCTGAAAATATGGCTGTCATGACAACTTCCAGGCCAAGCTGAATTAATACTTGTAAATCTCCCTGGAAATTTAAAATGTTATGAATTAGAATTTTTAACAGGTCTGTACACTTTTCAGTATAAAAATGTATTTTTTTGTGTATTGTTCATGTGTTTTACATTACGGTTCATATATAAAAAATATTATCCCTATGTGGAAAACATTTGAACATGTGAGCTTATATAGTCAATGTGTTGAGTAAGATAGCATTAGAGAAGTATCTCTGATATACAGATATCGGTTATATAACATGTGGAATACACAAATTACATCATATTAATTTATTCTGAATACTTTAAGCATAATAAGCTATATGACTTGAACCATTCCTGACGGTTTCCAGTAAGCATTTGAAACCACCCTAAGTGTACCAGTAATATACACATTTGGCGATCCATATAGCGATTTTATTAACACCTTTAAGCGCCTCTGAACTTTGGGGTTTATTTATAGCTCAAATCAGGTCAACTGTCACGAATGTGCGTTTCGAAATATACCAAGGGACGTTAGTCAATGTATTGTATATTTAAGAAATTATCTTAGCCGAATGGAACATATCTAAGCAAGAAAAATATTCTGCTGGCATTAAACAAAATAGTTTAACTGTTTGTTTACGCAACACTAATGTTACTTGTGTTGACATTATATATCAGGGTGTATCAAGCAAGGTCCAGAATATAAGTGGCTAGGATTGTTTCTCGTATTAGAACTACATTCACGTATTAGTCACCGAGAAACATTGAAGATAAACAATAGTGAAATGATTTGGGATGTGTTTCATTTTATGTGTTTTGATAATGATTTATAAATAAAAATTGATCAGCATTTTTTTAAATTTGTCGGAGAATATCGAACGAACTCGGTAAATTACTGTGTACACTATTCTTATCAGTGAATATTAATTAGTAGCAAGGGGACGCTATTCATCCTTAGAAACACAAGTAAACAAACCGAGATGATCACATGTGGCTTGCACATTTATGGAGTGGTATCGTTTGCGGTTTACATAGGCCACTTCCTCCGCTTTTGGTGGGGAAATAATGCGGATGTGGGTGCCATCAATACATCCAATCACCCCCGGAAAACGACGTTGGGCGTAAAACCCTCTTTTTGCCACATTTCTATCCTCGTCACTGGTAGGAAACTTGATGAATTCGTCCTTCAGTGCAAAAAGTGCATCCGTTACACGAGTGATTGCTCGGGAGACGGTGGCAATGTCAACACCAAAGGTGTCTCCTATAACTTGGAGGAAACTTCCCGACGCATAAAAGCGAAGCGCAATCATTATTTGCTGCCTTGGTGTCAAAGGTTCGTTTCGTTTTGTCGGTCTTGTCAGGCGGTCACCAATCAGTCCCTCTAGTCTGTCCAAGTTAGCCGAGCCAAATCTGTACCGTTTTCTTAATTCGTCGTCGTCAAAGTCGTCAAGTTGTCTATGGATTCTGCGAAATTGTCGAGGTCGTCGAGCGTTCTGTCCAACCAAGGCAGCCATGATGGAATCTGGTTAAATGTTTAACCCTCTTGACAGACTATGGTTAAATTTAACCAAAATCTAAGGTTGGTTAAATTTAACCAGATTTTTATACAATTACTAACCAAACTTTTAACCCGATTTTGTTGATAACCAAATATTTAACCGTGCGGTTAAACTTAACCAGTGTTTATACAATTGGGTGCAGATGGCAATCTGCTGCATGGGTATGTGTGCAGATCAGGATCTACAGTTTGCCAATAACAGCCATATCCCACGGAGTAAAGGATAATGGATGATTGTTTTTCTTCAAAGTTTAGAACTTGGACAATTCTTGTGCCATGAACCAAATCAACTGTCATATGCAATGTTTATAAGTAAATTTTCAAGAATGCCTACATTTGCTTCATCTAAAATGCTAAGCAATATCCTGATCCTAAACTGCTGAGTCTGAATCACAAATAATCTATGGCCAGTGTAGACACAGATCCACCTTCACATCCACCAAAGTTAGATCAGGGTCTACACTCTGTGCTACTCCATCAATGAATTTTGCAGAAAATTTCCTCGAACAATTATTCAGAATGCACTGGTAGATATTCAAGTAAAGCAAGTCACAAATTCAGCATGTAAAGGGATCCATAAAAATTACTTACTCCTTCAAAGTATACTGTATGCTAAGATCTTCTGAACCTGTCGAATTATCTGTGCCACCCTTTCTCTGCAATATATGTAGTAATAACAATTTAATATTAAATCAATTGCTGTACAGCTTATACTTCTGTTTTTTTCCACATTACAGCAAACAAGTTTACTGACACAATTATAGAAACATTCATGACTAACTAGTAATTTTAATTACATAGCATAATTTTTAAGACTTTCATTTTGGGGTTACAAAACATGTTTTATGAATTCAAATCATGCCAGAATTTCACTTGTGTTGGCATACACGTATTATTAAATTGTTGGTTCTATTTATTGGTACTGGTAATAAATGCCAAAAATACAAAGAACTTAGTTACTTACTGCAATATTGTTATCCAGTGGTCTTTCAATCACCAACATCTTGTATGGCTTGTACTCCTAAACATTTACTCAGAAATTATAACAAATGAATGTTAGTTCATTTTTTTATTCATCAGCATTGTGACAATCTTGACAGTAGGTTAAGTTGGAAAATCTAATCCTAACTCAGTGTATCATTTGCAACAGTGGTCCAAGTTTTTTTTGTTTTTAGTTGTTTTTATTTATATTGCAGTCCAAAATAAAAAGGGAAAATCTTTTTTTCCCTTTTGAAATCAGTTTTGCTACAGAACGATTTTTCAAGGCAAACAGCTGTCTATATTCGACGTTTTGCTCTATAATTGCAGCGGATGTTGATCATTTCCGAAGAAATTTCTGCTGAAAATCTCTTAAAGGTCCAAAATAATGAATATTGGAACTGTGGAAATTAATAATAACCCTTGACTCTATATAATTTCACTCTCATAGCAGTAATATCTGTTCAACTTGCAAAATCTTTATATTTCTAGCAGAAATTTCTGCTGGAAATTTTACCGAAACAACTGTGGTGGAAAAAATGCTTTGAACTTTCCAGCAGAAATTTCTGCCAGAAAATTTATCGAAATACAAGCTGGTGCAAAAAGTTTATTGCATTTCCAGCAGAAATTTCTGCCAGAAAATTTATCGAAATACAAGCTGGTGCAAAAAGTTTATTCCACTTTCCAGCAGAAATTTCAGCTGTAACCTTCACCGAAATGTGCAGAACATTTTTTCAGCAAACAATTCAATTTAAAATATAAAAATAATATAAATTATCATGGAACAACGTCGTAAGATCATTAAAAGTTGAATAATTTTGGTCGTTCAAACATAAATTATGAGCACGACAATGTATTTGTGTAGCTTTACGTTCAATAATTGTCGATATGAAGACTCAATAAACGTCTAACATAAACATATAGCAGAAGTTTGTGTTTAGTCATGAAACAGATAGGTTGAAAAAAAGTTATTGCATTACTTAGCAAGCATATCTGAAAACATCTTGGTAAAAATTGTAGGTGCAACCATATCATTCACGGACATGAATTAAAATATGACGCTTATTGCTTCTTTGTTAGTAAAAGTATCAAATAATTAAAAAAGCACAGTAAAATATATAAATATAAGAAATCTAAATCGTTTATCTAATTTTAATAAGGACAAAAACGTAAATTTAATGGTTCATTAATTTGAAGAACTACAAGAATACAAGTCTGTAAAATATACGTTTGTATGATCATACTTGTTTACTTAAAATATATTTCCATAAATAAAGAGTATGCTTATAAAACTTCTTTTAGTCGACTTAAAGTCATGCGTTTTACAGAATCATTTCATTCCTATACTATAACATTCCCAAATGAAATTTAAAAAAAGCAACGATTCACACATTTGTCGGATCATAAATGTGTGAAAAGAATCTTCCAAAAACGAATCACAAATAATTACAGAACTTAACTACTGTAGCATTTAAGTGTATTGGTCATCAATATCGTCTACAACAGGTGACTCATTATGGTTTCTATGTATGTACACAAGATTTTATACACTTTCTACACCATAATAAATGAGATAAATACAGAACAAAATATGAAATTAGTATTTTCTCAATATGATGTTCATGAAACTAGTCCTAATTAGTAAATAATTCAGGGTCATACAATATTTATAAGCATAACATATTTTGCACAAACACATTATGCGAGAATCAAACTAACTTTAAAGCATTACTAACCCAGCTTCTTTGTACCCTCAGTTATTACATTTCTTCAATCAGACATATGCAGTTATATTCATTTTTCCATTCGTTCTTCCATTTAAGAAAATTGCTTTAGTTCTTGTAATATTATGTCAAGTATCTATCTCACCAGTCGACGATGACGGTTCTTAAACAGGTATATCTTCAATTTTCTTTCCAAAACTTCTATATTTAATTTAAGTAACGATGGTAAAATAATATTAGGGTTTAAGGTTCTAAATTGCTCCTTGTACACTGTAATTGTTTTCAATGTCTGTCGTAAGTTCCTTTTGCATTCTAAAATAATTCGTTTATTGTTTGTTTCCTTTCTGTCCTTTTGACCTCTGAGTTGTTTTGCTGATGGTATTCGTGAACGTTAACAAGTACATTGTACCAGCGTCACCTCTGCGTAGAATATCTACCGTTTTAATAAAACCAGAATCTCTACATCCTGGTGGGTATGCCCGGCATAGTGAAGTGAACCTGAAAAAAAGACAGTTAATCATTTAACTTGCTGCAATTTGTTATCTTTATAATATTTGAGGAAATAAAGAACAAATACTATCAAAACGGTTAGCCAAGACCGCATGAAAAATATAGTTAAAATCTGACTGGCAATAGTTGAATAAATGCTGTTTTTTATTTACATAATAATATTATCCTACCGTGCTTACCATGCTCATTAATAAGAGTAGTGCCAATAAGGTGGCAGAAAACGGTTAATCTGATATATCGCAAAACAGAGAATCACAGCCGACACGACAACTCCACTTGCTCCCTACTAGCACATACCTGAAACAGAAAGGGCACATAACTGACATCACAATGACATACAGTTTATGAAAACAAAGCAAAATTATATTCAAAACATATCAGTTGATTTTTAAGCACCATTAACTTTCACATTCTGGTCGTGAAAACTGGTCGGCCGACGAGGCAAAATTTCAAACATTCATCAGTTCACAGCTTTCTTATTGCCAATGACCAAAATAAATGCTTGCCACTCACACATGGTAAAATCCCTACTGATTCATTAAATCATACTCAAAATATACCATAACCACCTCGATTTTGCACTACTCACACTTGTTTGTATGCCCCTTGAGAATTGCAAGTTAAACTGAAGGCAGAGCCAGAAATGTATTAGTTTCGCATTTCCAAGCACCTGCCTCACACTGAAAGTGTCAAGGTCAAAAAGAGCATGTCAGACAATTTTTTGGGATCCTAGCTACAGATGTGAAACTACAAATATAGCATCTAAAAATATTTTAAAGTGTCATGAAGCTTACAGTTTGCCCACTTACCTCTTATCTTCAAATTTGACCGGGGCCAATTCGCATCTACGGCTACAAACTATTTACTACCTCCTTAAGAGCTGAGAGTAATTTTCATTTAAGCCATTAACTCATCTCTGTTCAAGTTTAGAACCTTTTCTGAGCAAAATGAGACCAAAACCAAGCCAGTATCATCATCCTGGCAGGTGTAAATAGCAAATGACTTTCACCACTCACTTGCCAAAACTGACCAATTTTGCCTCTATTTACAGTCAAGTACATTAATACAGTGCTTCTAAGAAATGCAACAAAACAGACATTGGAACCAGAAGACCTGACAATCATATACCATAAAGAAGCTCCTAGAAGATGAACAATGAAAAATATACTGTTACAAGCACTTATTTTTGTAAAAATATGTCAAGCACAGCAAATTTTATCAGTCAAACAGGCAAAACTGGCCATAATTCACTTTAATCACTCACCTACCATGCTGTCATCATGTTTCAGTTGCTCATATGAACCACCTGCATACCTTCCTGCCAATCAACTGCCACTTTTCAACCATTACACACATCACACTTTATGTTTATGCTTGCTCTTATGTCACCAGAATGATGATTGAATTAGAAAATGGCCATGAAAAATAGCAAATGATGAAATTCTTACCTCTGGCTGCAGAAAGGAATAAACAGCTAAAGTGACATAACAGACTACAGCTTAAGGCCAAATCCTGCCTATCTGGGCTAAAATACCTGCTAAACTAATAACAGTGTTCATGGCAAGCCCTACATAGTTCTAGAACTTGATTTTCATTAGTCGACCAGAATTTATGTCTCGGTTCGCAAAGCTCGGACTGTGGAAATTTGCTTGCCGAGCTTAAATTTTCTTAATTATTTTTTATCGGCTTGATTTTCTAGCAAATATTATGCCAAATGCTCTTTGGTAATCATTTGAGACATTTTCATGATGTATTTGGTGGACTTTCTGTGAAAATATACATTTCTGACATTTCGCGACTGGTTTTTATCGCTCGGTGCAGCATTTTTTTCTCAAAAACTGTAATTACCTCCCTTTATTTTTAACCATCTGCTTGTCAGCAAGTATTTAACAGCTTAAAATGATGTCATTTTGCAAATATGGCAGTCCAACACAGCATTCTAGACCAAAATTATGACATAATGAACACTTACAAATTTCAGCGAAATCCTTAAGGTGGCAGAAAACGGTTAATCTGATATATCGCAAAACAGAGAATCACAGCCGACACGACAACTCCACTTGCTCCCTACTAGCACATACCTGAAACAGAAAGGGCACATAACTGACATCACAATGACATACAGTTTATGAAAACAAAGCAAAATTATATTCAAAACATATCAGTTGATTTTTAAGCACCATTAACTTTCACATTCTGGTCGTGAAAACTGGTCGGCCGACGAGGCAAAATTTCAAACATTCATCAGTTCACAGCTTTCTTATTGCCAATGACCAAAATAAATGCTTGCCACTCACACATGGTAAAATCCCTACTGATTCATTAAATCATACTCAAAATATACCATAACCACCTCGATTTTGCACTACTCACACTTGTTTGTATGCCCCTTGAGAATTGCAAGTTAAACTGAAGGCAGAGCCAGAAATGTATTAGTTTCGCATTTCCAAGCACCTGCCTCACACTGAAAGTGTCAAGGTCAAAAAGAGCATGTCAGACAATTTTTTGGGATCCTAGCTACAGATGTGAAACTACAAATATAGCATCTTAAAATATTTTAAAGTGTCATGAAGCTTACAGTTTGCCCACTTACCTCTTATCTTCAAATTTGACCGGGGCCAATTCGCATCTACGGCTACAAACTATTTACTACCTCCTAAACAGACACCATTTCGACTAATTTAATTGGTGTGTTACACGTGGCGAAATTAGTGTGCGTCATTAGCCAGAAAACTACAAATCACAACATAACATTTTGTTTCTCTTTATAACTTTTTTCTTCAAAGCATTATTTGTATGAGAACGATTTACATTTGTTCTGTATCAAAGTGGATTCATTTTGATATTCATCAAACATTCATCGTGATTCATTTGGAGCAATTTTAATAACATTTAATAACGGTGAAGACTAGAGTTGATAAAGGTGATTTGTTGCGGACGGGGAGACACACGGGGAGGTAAACCTATAGTCACCCCCGATGCAGATTACGAAAAGAGATTCAAGAACATAAATTAATGGCATGAATCAAGAAACAAATTTATAAAACATCGTTTAATGTACGGGGTAAGCGCAAGTCATTTAGAAATTACTGTTTTTACTTCGTTACTATTGTTAACATTTCATCAAAATGAGATTTACATCAATACTATCATAATTATTTACCATATAGGCTTGCTGTTCTTCTGTCCGCAGTTGTAGATGACACAGTAAGCCGAGTGTTCTTTTCATTTAATATGATACATATGGTATTAATTGTAAAAAAACAAAAACATTAAAAGCTATATAAATACCTTGATTCACGACTCATGATGACATGAACTGATGTTGGTTCACCTTTCCCTTTTCTCATCTTGTTTTATAGTACTGTCACTCCATTCTGCAAACCCCTAAATGTTTTTTACAACATAAAACTAATTAAAACAGATGTTTATTAGTTGAAAGTACTTCATGTATCTTAACCTAGCGGGGGTTTTTCTGACCAAGTACTACATGGTAGTATAAATTGCTCTTATCAGTTTATCTTTATACTCTTATCAAACTAAAGATTATGACGTGTAGGGAATCTGTGTCTTTTGTTTGTGGCCGCTCGTGGTTTGCTTATTTCACTACTTTAATCTTTCGTAATAAAGTTTCAGCTGTGATTTACGTTAACATCTGTATGTAAAAAATATGTTTTGTCTAGAGCGGAGTAACACATTTCGTATGACACTGAATTATTTTTTGTGGAGTTCATGTATACTGGAGTATCATTTTATTTCGCGTGGGCTTAATAGTCGCTTTGAATGTGCACACAATCAAATACCAGCGAATATTAACCACATGATTTCTTATACTATGTGGATAATACTACTGAGCAAATCTAGTTTATGTCAGCGTAAAGTTTTCGTTGGCGTCGAAAATTAAGCACCGTGAAATAACATAATACCACAATTTATAATATGCATTTCTATAATATAAACATAAAAGATGATATATATTATTCACATATTACTGAGAATTTTTAACTGATTTTCAGTTTTTTTCTCTCTTTTTCTTTATTTTTTTAATCATCAAATCAATTATTTTTGTCATTTTGTGCTTTTTTTTTATTTCAGATGTTTATCCTTTTTAATATCACAACATACAATACAAACGACTTGATATTAAGGTTCAAGCAAACACGATAAAATCCTTAATATTTAGTTTGTCTAAGTCTAATGAGGGTGTTATTCAACTATTAGTCAATGGGTTATTCTTCTTTCGATTTTCTTGTTTTTAAGGAAAAATTTTACGGTTTAAGAGTTCATCAAAATTAACCATTATAAACTCCAGATAAGTTCATCATGGTTACATGCAAATATGTTCTTTCTATATTCAAAAATGTATCTTTGTCAATTTGATATTAACACGATTTAGCAGTTTTTAAAAATAATAAATAACGTTAGAAAGTATAATATGGAGGTTTCCATGAAATTGTTTGTTTCTGCTTTGAAAAAAAAAATAAATTGCACCTAATTCGCATAAATTCGGATTTAAAAAGAGTATTGTATATTCTATGAATAACTTGTTTAGCTTACTACTAAAATGTTAATTGAAATGATAAATATGACTTAGGTAAAACAATTTGATATTCTTTCGAACTGTGGAGAAATAAGACAAATTATTTGCTTACCTGTCTCGGATTTGATGCTATCATTTTTATCCATAATAAAAATTACAAAACACCGCAAAACAAGAAACGTTTCGTTCCAATACGCGCAACATTATCACCCTTCACTAAACTAATTGAACGAATAATATGCCAATCGGCCTCATGCAAAATGCCTAGACTGGCTCCCGTTCCTATGTTCTGTTATTATTTATATTCCCCTGTCATCCAGTTATATACTAGGGCACATCAATTTAACTGATTTTAACTTTGCTTAGCTCTCAGAACATAGATTGTTCGACAGAAATAAGAAAATGAAACTGAGAACTGTAATAAAGATATATGTAAAACTATTATTAAAAGTAATTAAAATTAGAACCATCTAGCTGACCGCTAGGCTAACCCATTTCTTCTCCTGGATTTTATCTGCTGACTGATCAGTACATTCCATGATAGTTCACCTCACCACAGGAATCATAAATTTGCACAACTGATATCGCGAATCGAATTACAAATTTGTGTACCGGTCGATTGAACATGTTACACGTTGAAAGTAATTACTAACAGAAATCAATCATGAATATATAATTTTTATTTATTTGATTTTACCAACAAATATGTTACATAAACAGTAATCTCAACAGGTATAATAGACTAAAATGAAATTTAAGCACTGCTTGCAATTTCCAGATTTTGGAATTTCAATAGTGTGTGTCTATTGGTATAATGCCTCATAAAGAAGATTCGAAGTTATCGAGCGCTTGTTGAAAAAATAGAACTGTAAAATGTTTCATGGTATTGCATTAAACGATTTTTTCAGCATAACTGTTATCATCATGTTCTCTTTCAATAAATTGCATTTACCTTTTAAATTTAAATCTATACACTACTCTTTAACTATTATCACATCGCTTTGCACAGTCAACATAAAACAAATTATTTTATCAAGAATTTTATTGTAAAATATCTTCAATTTGCATTTGAAGCACTGGTGAACTTCCATTTGGTTATCATAAATTTAGCTTATGGGATCACTTGAAAGATATCTGAAGATTACGGCCCAGCGGCCTAGCGGCGTGAAGTTGGCAGCTTAGCGGCTTTAATTTGACGGCCTAGCGGGCTGAACTCAGCGGCCTAGCGGCCTCTTACCCAGTTTGGCAGGCCGCAAGAGTACCAACTTCGCGCTGTAATGCCTACAGGCTGCAAGACCGCTAACTTCACGCCGCTAGGTCGATTGGCTGCTAGGCCTTCAAATTACGCCGCTTTTTCGCCAATCATCAAGGCCGCCAACTTCACGACGCTATGTAGACTAGTCCGCTAGGCCGACAACTTCACGCCAACTTCACGCCACAATGCCGCAACTGTATGCCGCTAGGCCGCTAATTTCACGCCGCTATTTCAAATTCATTTTACATTACGAAAAATTATTTTAATAACCAACAAAAATCGTTTCGAACTTCAGATGTATTAATTATCAATTTGTCATACTTGACTAAAGATCACTGAAGAATATAATATAATAATAACATAATTTTCGCGTTTTCTGCACTAAAACAAGAAAAGAGGCTTTAAAATAATAATTTAAATATTATATTTTGTTTAGAAGCCTCGGCGAATTAAACAGAAATTCATATACCGTAACAATGAATTGGATACGGCCCTTAGAGCATTTTTAGTATATGACACATCTCTGTTACACCTTTTTACCTAAACATTTGAATGTTTAGTTTGCTAGTCGTGAGTTATTTCTTTGTTCGGGTTTGTCAAAAATGTATACGTTCATGAAGCTACATTAATAAATGCAAGTTGGCCTGCTTGCAATCTAATACTCTGGTGGGACTGAATGTTTCCCAGAGACCAGAGATATTTATGGTCATTTAGCTGTTATCGCCGATCGCCGGGACTGATAAGCTGAACTTCCCCTTGATGCTTGATGTTAAACATGTTTATGTATAAAGCCGTGATTTGCTTTAAACCAGTTGTCATCTTCACGCAGCTTTAGATCATGGAATATTTAACATGTGTCTGTCATATGTTATCTTATCACCACTTGGCTTGTATAAACAGTTTAATATTATGTCCATTTTGCATTTGGGAACATTTTCGATATTAACTTTAGTTGAAGTAAAGTTTTGTTTCGATACTTTAATATTCACTGAAAAAAAAAGATTTCATAATATCATTTTATAATTTTCACAATTATTATTTATGCAACAATATGGTGTAAAATAAATTAAAAAAAAAACTGAAAAATTAAGACAGGTGTTAATGTTCACAACGGTTGCTCGGGGAGACTTTACGGCCGCCACACTGTACTGTGAAGTGTAATTAAAATAAATCCTGCTTCAGACAAGCAATCAAAACCGCAGGGTGCGTCCCCTCGTAACTCTAAGCACGTTACCTAATAAGCTAGCTCGGATAAGTTCCGAAAGGCTGCACGGATTACCCTGATAAACGTGTTTGTTGTCAAAATATAGTTTTAAGTGTAATCGGAGTAGTTGCACACACTGGGCCCACAAAACATATTGTAAGCTCAAAGACAAGCGTCTTCAAATTCAAATATTATTCAATTTAGCGCTGATTGTATATTAAGAGGTATCATATTATTGATCAACTGTAAAAGTTTTTACCAACAGTGATGGAATGGAAAACAACAGATTCAACATTCGGAATATGTTGTAAATCTAGATCTTCATCTTTTTTGTAATATAATAAGCAACTACAGCGATATCAGTTCGTACTCGGTGAACCTGTAAGAAGGTCAGTGTGTCAGTGCAAGTTTGCACTGGACACAAAGCCTGCGGATAGGGTCAGCCGGTGTATCGCTGTGGTTGCAGACTATTTATTATTACAATAATTATATAACCCTAGAGACATTATCGTTAACTTGTTATTAACGGTAGCTAGGTAAACAGATAGGGTTCTATTTTAAATAAGCGGCAGTCTTAGAAGCTCGTCCGAGCGACCACGACGAGGGTTCCTGGCCGACACACACTTACATTTTTGTTAGTGTCGTTATTCTTATGCGGTAATTCCGCGACATTTTATTTGATATGGCATATATTTGACAATCTATCCTATATGGTTCGTTTAGCAAAATAAAGTTGTTTTAAGTTAGCATCATGTTTCCGATACACTATTTGATAACCACACTTATTTAATAACTTTCGCAGAACACTTCAGCTAAATTGATCTGTAATGGGCTTACAAAAGACAATTAAAAACAATTAGCACTGAATCCAAAATAATACCAAAATAAAATATTAGCGCAATTTCAATAACATTGATAAATTTATTTTATTTATGTAACTAAAATTTCGGAAAAGACCAGGGGTCCTTATTTTACTTCTGTATTATAGAGGGTGACATATTTAGCAATAAACTAATCTCCCATATGACCCTCCTTACAGGTAAAAACATACAAAGATTAAGATAAACACGATGATCATAAATAAAACAACATCACAAAACACAATATGATATTATGATAAGAATGAAACTGCAAATAATATATCTGTGGTAATGTTTAGGTTTTTGCATTTAATGGGTAGGTGCATGCGTGTGCGCGCGTCTGTGTGCGTGTGCGTGAGCGTGTGCGTGTGTGAGCGTGGGTGTGGGTGCGCGAGTATGTGTGCGAGGCCTATGTGAGTAAGTCTGCGCAAGAAAGAACTGAATATTTAAGAAATTTGAGTACATAAATCAATATAATACACAATGCATTTTATATGCATGCCTTAACACATTTGCTGTTTCATTGAAGCAATATTATACATTTTCCTTATCTTAAACAACAATGAATCATCCAGTCCACCTCAGATACAAAGTTTTAAAGGTGTCTACAGTAGAACAATCTTTAATTTCTTTAGGAATGCTGTTCCATAAACAACTGCCTGAATACAGTAAACTATTTTTTATATAATTCTAAGTGTGGCATTGGAAAAGATTTTATTAAAGATTGCAGTTACTCATTATTTACACCAGTTAACGGTTCAATTCTGATCCATGCCAAACGACGGCACGCAACGGCGGCGAACATGGAACACATAATGCCGTATTTTCAGATAAACACAACTCCATGATCAGCGGCGTATGGTCCAGAGATAAAAGAATGGGTTTGCCCTTAACAAGAAAACAATGGGCGGAACTGAAAAAGAATAAAATTTTGACAGGGAATATGCGAAAATAAAAACTGCATATCACAGAGAAAGCCAAATGCAAAACCAGGAAGTATATCATAAGGGTGATTGAACAGTATCCAAATCCCTTTATTGGCTAGTATATTGAAAACACCTATCTTACAACTGATAAAATCATTATTAAAAGGGTAATTTAAGATGCACTATAAACATACATAAGTATCGTGGCCATCGATTTCCAATTGACATAACTGCGCTGATTTAATGCACGGGGAGAAATTTTACAGCTGCCTCACGGCACAAAACGTTTCTGTGCTATTGGAATAAATGGAAAAAGAAATTTAAAAGCCACCGACCTAGACAAAAATGAATATATTGTTTGGTTTGATTGAGCCTGTTTACGGCTCATGGATAAGTATACAAGCGATTGCAATTGTCAGAAGTGACTGGTATTGAATATATGCTGCGTTTTTTCTTTTGAAGATAAATTGAGTTTTTGATTGACAAATTTAAATGAATGCCATTAAAGATTACAATGAGATGCATAACCTGAAACGCTAAATGTTTGTTTCGGCATGTAAACATGCATGAATAACCTCAAAACAAGTCAATTTGTTTACCTCAACTTACGGCCACACAAATCCCAAAATCCCATAATCAGTTTTCAAGTTTTTACTTCACACAAATGGGATAATGGCAAGCGTTTTAGACAACGGGCATATGAGGTTTTGGGCATGATCCAAGGAGGGATGTCTCGACATGAAATCGCTCGACATGTATGTATTGTTCACTGTTGACAATTACCCTTGGCGGAACGACTACTTTTTGATTTTAAAACACATCTTCCTTTAGAAATTTTTGAAACTTTTAGACACATCAAAAATATTCCAAAAAAATAAGAGTTGCGTTTTTCTATTGGTACTCGGTATACTTCTTTACTTCCTGCCGTGGTGTTCTTCAGATCAAACCTTAGTTGCATTGTTCACAGTTCCGTCATGAGCTCCTAGCCACTTCCTATTGACTGTGTCATTAGCTATTTATGTTGAATTGTTTGTGTGTATGTCTTTTTCTATGAAAAATTGCCGAATTGTGTAATTGGACTGCAACTAATTCCAGTGTCATCCTGAACATGTATGAGACCCAGACGGTAAATGAGATTATAAAACCTCGTTAAAAGCACAATTTGAAAAATGCTTTACTACTGATCGATGCAAGGCTCTTCCTGTTTAAATTTTGTATAGTCGTATGTTTTATAAGGAGATAATTTTTCTTATTTTAGATATATCTTAACCACTTGAATTTTTTCCTCGAATTTAGATTAACCTCATTTTTAATTATCATACAGAAAGCGGGAAAAGAAAGTGAAGATATCGTTAAGTAAAAGCTTTTAAAGATTGGATATGACAAGAAAAGTGAAATGATAAAAATGCAAAACATACTGAACATACTAAAACTCAAAACATTAAAATTGTCAATGTAGATCGTTTTGCCGGTATAAAGCTTGCATGTTTTGACGCTAGTACAGGTTCGTACAAGTGATTTAATCAAATAGCCGACAAACAATATTGCTATTTTCTATAAAAGCTATAAACGTGTTGACATCATAAATATCCGTCGAACTTTGTGCACATTACATAGAGAAGATCTATCTAAGGAGTCAATGCAGTGAAGCAGTCTAACAATCCGGGATTTGCGATCCCGCATTTTATCAGTGATTATATTTTCATGGTTTGAACCTTCGTATAAAGTTACTGTCTAAGACTTTAAAGAAATGATTTAATAAGTTATCGTAATAATGAAATAATTACGAATCTCTCAGGATATGTTATCCGAATAAAAGATATAACAGGCGGTGGCGGTGAGCTATGTATACAGAAAGACGAAAGCGAGTCTTTAAGTGTGTGTGTATGAGTGTGTGCGCGCGTGCGTGTGTGTGTGTGTGCGTGTGCGTGCGTGCGTGCGTGCGTGCGTGTATGTGCGTGTGTGTGTGTGTGTGTGGTTATTAATTCGTTTAATACATAAGATACTAAAAAATTGCCAAAGCTACATAGTGATTTGTTTCTTTGATATTCTGAGTGATGGAATTTACTATACAAACACGTATTTTAACCAACTTCCCACGAATGCATACATGTGATCGCAAGAGAATAACAAATAGGATGTTAGTTTCTCCAAAATCTTAAATTTCTTCTTTCAAACTGGACATTTTACGGATAATAAATAAAGCAAATCCTTTTTTGTGTTTTAGTGTAGTATACAAAAAAACATCATTTTTTACATGTAAGATACTCCAATGAAAAAGAATAATTTTACAACATGTATGCAATGCCATATTGGGAAACCAAGAATTCATGTTAAAAAGCTTCCAATTTCTTGAATGCTAACTTACCAAATTACTGGATTATTTTATTTTATGATTAATTGAAATTGATGATTTTCAATTTACTTGCATTTTAAAATTTCATCGTTGAGACGGAGAGAGCGGACGTTAATTTTGTATAAAGGTTATTTGTTGTCACTTCTGCTACGGCCGTAGTCTCAGATCAGTCAATGCTTCTAGACATTCTGATAAGGGTCTACACCGATAGTAATACTGCAAAACAATACATTGCCTCAGATAAAAAACTGGGTCGGATTGAACTTATGGCAAATCAAATGGGATAAGAATAATATTGGTCAAATTATGACCTTTACATATTATGTTTACCTGTCATTGTATGTATTGCATTGTCGGTAATTAAAACAACGTGTGATAAATATTGACTACTTCTAAGCGTATTTATAATATTCGCTTTTACAAAACTGATTGATTTTCTCCATTTCTTAATCCATCATATTTCTGAACCTGAAGGTGCTAAAGATTTCTAGATTACATGGTTTATCAGATACAGGCAATTTGATCTCTATTAACGTAAACAAATTTGATAGAGCAATGTGAGTTACCCCACAATGAACTTTGTGTGACCCCAATGCAGCCTGTATTCGTGATACACTGAAATCAATTTCCACAAATCCCTTTGTTCTTGGAGCTAAGCGAATGCCAAAACAGAACAAATGACGAGTTTACATACCGGAGCCTGTCTAGTGCTCACGAACTGTCATGAAAGATTGTTTGCTAAAAGTTTTCTAACTGTATGAGGATGTTGTTATGCAGAAAAAGAAGATGAACTGTAACTGTAAGTAAATCTTGTTGTTAATGCAGATTGATTATCAGTTAAAATTTATTGTATGATCTTATTTACGTTTTCTCGTCACATTTGATTTTACATCTTATATGCTAAACCTTATAAAAATCGACATACATTCAAAAACACTATTTAAGCATTTAACCTGATTGGATTTTTATATTGATGACGAACTTCCTAAAAAATACTCAGAATGGAAGAATTGGGATTATAGTATACTAGTCTTCACGCCTATACAGTCTGATTAGGGTTTACATGGTTAGCCATTCATTCAGAAAAACATTTTATTGTGTCTAGTAAACGCTCTAGATACATTTGTATTTCTCAGACCATGTTAATGTGCAATTTTAGCAGGATTTACGTTTATTACAGAGAATTCTAGCTTGGTTTATCATGCTTTGTCACCTAAATGTAGCCACATGTTATGATAGTTTAGGTACATACAACATACTGGGAAAATTCTGTCTGGCAGTGAAATTAAAGACATCAGAAATGTGAGTTTAATACGGGTCAGGTATTTTATTTAACCTGATGGTAAATGCTATGTTCTTCGAAGAATTGCGGATATATTATTTTCAGCATGATCGGATATATTTGATGTTTTTGATTCCTTACAAACAATATTTTCGGTGAGATGATCTTTGAAAAAAAGTTTGTATATGATTAAAGCGCTAAGGTGGATTAAATCCTGCAATCAGTCCACTATAATGAAAATGCTGTCGTTATATGAACGTGTTTGTAATTAAGTAGGCTAAGAAAAATTTACTTCCTTTTTTTTAGCCTTATCGAAAACTAAGGAATATGATATAGTTTATCGTTTTATTCAGAGTCATCGTTATCATCGAAACCTTAGTCCGGCGGTCATTTATTTGACATTAAAATTAAAGTTCACTTAATTCTTAATAAGAAATTGTTCTGCAATAGACTGGACAATTCCAGTTACTGTCAAATCATTTTATTTCGCGGGGGTTTAATTTTCGCTTATTTCGCTCTACGGCAAGAGCGCAAAATTCAACACCAGCAAAAAACCAGGGTTTCTTTATAGGAAAACACAGTTGCGCAAATTCATTTCCCGCGAATATGTTATTTACGGGTTTTGCGCAAAAATTCTTGCCCGCGAAATTAAATGATACTACAGTATCACGTATACTGTCATTTAATTTCTTCTTATTAATCACGCAAAATTGCAATAATATTCAAACACTTGAATTGCAAAATCAAATTCGGTGATGCGGTGATGCTTTCAGAAACAGTCCTGTCTTTATTATCTAGCCTGTGAGAATATTCCAGTTAATTGTTGCTGGAAAATTGGAGGATTAATGATAATCATATCACCCACGTGCGAACACTTTACCTGCACCCAGTCTGCTGGATTTTATCACAAGCAGTCTGCTGGATTTTATCACAAGCATCATCCGCGTAATTATCAATCCATGATATGTTATTTTAGCTCCTCTGTCCAAATCGTATAAGAAATGAAAGAACGTTTTCTTTCATTTTAAGACTTGCATTACAAGAGATAACACATATGATTTTAATGTCATAAAAATTCGCAGGTCAATACAATTCACATTCGGCAGATTTTATAAAAAATTATTTAAAGCGGATATCATGTTTCGGTCAACAATATTACAAATAAAAACATATTGAATAAAGTATTTGTTTACAAAATGTTCGACACCTAATAGATATAAAAGCTAAGAATTTAGTCATAGTAAATTGTAATTTCACAGGAAAAATGCATCATATAAGATGTACATCAAAACACTTAATTTCTGCGCCTTCCTTTAGAACATTAAAAAGAAATAAAAAAGTTAACAACATCGCTCAAGGGGTTGGTACACTAAGGTCGGGACTTTTTAATCTGGACTAAATATCGACAAAAATAAGAAACAATCATACTATCACTTAAATTTTGCTTATAATTAGGGAATACATGTATATATTATCTTAAATATATGTATCTTACTTGGTGCAAAACAAGCTTGTACAATTAATTGGCAGTATAAAGTTTGATCAAAGAAGTCATTTTCGGCCAGGATTATAATACAAATTTATATCGCGCATACTTGTAATTTATATCCATATGGGACACGTGACTAGAACAGATATTGTACGTTCGTCATTATGTGGTCAGTTACATGTATTACAGCCGCGAGTCTCTTATCACGTCATCAATCTCTAAACGACGATGGAGCTTGGATAATACTTGAGAAAAGTCCTGTAGACGAAAAATGTAAAACAATAAGTAAGGAGTCGACATATACATGTACTCATTTTAATGCATTTTTGTATCTCCTATTATATAATATTGCAAAGCCCGTACACCCTTGAACGATTTGCCTAATGAGCCTTTACAAATAATATTCGCTAAAATATAAGTGTTGACTTTACCACACTGAAAGATAGACAATATTAGAATTAATAAGATAATAAACAAAATAATAATAACAAATTTTGGATTAAAACTATGCAACATTATTCAGATGAAAATACTTTGTCTTTGGTAAATTAGAACGCAAATTATAATAAGGCAAATAATGTAGGCTATTCGAATGAGTTCTACACTGTTATATGAATAGGAGTATGCTTATCGGCATCATTAATTGGTCTGAATGTAATACAGTCTTAAATCTCTCACTCCTCAGGGGAAGATTACATTAAATGACCAACAAATCGCATGCTAATTGATGAAGTTATTTGTTATCATTCCAAGGTAACGTAGTTCAGCAGTTATGTACTTTACACAGTTATTCCGACTTATTTTTACTATAAGCATGAGACCAATTAGGTGACTCAAAACTTCTCGCTGAAGTATGGCTTTTTACCGATGTTAATGATAATTTTACTTATCAGTCCATTACTACAGTAATTTGCAGAACTACAATTTTTCTGAGATAGCATTTTGAAGTTAACAATTTCATGTATTGAAAATCGATTATGACAGTCTCTAAAATGTTATTATAACATATAATTATGTTTAAATCTTGATTATGCTGATGTGATTTTGTTTGTTCTTGTTTATTATAACTTGTTATTGTATGTAGATAAATAGGTAACAGTAAGCGCCAGGAAAGTTTTGATGCAAAACCGTTAAAGATTGTTATGATTTACTGGCAATTTAAGCTGTGCAAAAAGTTATTATTCAACTTAATCAGTTTAATCAACATACAAGATCAGAAGGACCTAGAAATTAAATGTACATGTACCAGTTATTATGTTACGGTTATTATACAGATCTAAGAAAGTTTAGGTGTACTTCAAATTTGTTAAAATACCATTTCGACCCATGGCTCCTACACATTCTATTAATTCAAGCACTGCAGTCCTCATACAAGTAATAGAGCAACACAAATCATTCGACGGTCATTGAAACACCATAAACGCCAGATTAGATCGGGTCAGTGTAGTTATTATAACATATCACATAGAGAGAATAACAGTGCTGCTGGAGATAAAATCTTTCAGACCTGAGAAAACTTGAACATTGTATAAATCTCTTGTCTGTCGGAAGTATAAACATGTGTAGCCAAGAAGTGAAATAATAATTTTCAAAAACCGGTACATTTTTATTTTTTTCAGAAATTTTAATTCGCTTATAAAAAGCAGTAACGCAATCACGATTGAAAATACAACTTTTACTAATCCTAACCCTGCTGCTGTGACTTACAACAACAACAACTACTACTACTACTACTACTACTACTACTGCTGGTTGTCTTTCCCCTCCTACTGCTACTACTGCGCCTATTACTTTTATAACACAACAACAACGATATCAGCAACATCAACAACAATGACACCTACTGCAACAACAACAACTACTACTACTATTCTATCTACTACCTACTGCTACTTCTACTAGTACTACTTCTGCCACTACTTTCAATACGACAAATGCTAC